>JAOTRI020168502.1:0-19687 GCA_028564885.2 Zoanthus sanctaehelenae
AATTATCTGGAGTGACTTAAACAATGGACTAGAATGACAATCAAACTTTGAAAAAGTTATAATGCGCATTGCTTTCTATTGAAGTATAAAAACAGGTTTGAGAGTAGATTTATATGTAGATCCCCAGACAGTAATACGATAAATTAAAAGAACTAAGTTGCGAAGGATTATTCCCCAGTCAACAAAGTTAATAGAGTACTAGCATTAGCAGGGAACTAACCAGTGATAGACTGGTTTCTTGTCTACAAAGTCAGTCAATTTGAAACTCTCGCATGTATCTGTAAAAAAATCTATAAAAAATATTTCTGTTTTATAATGCTTGTATAGTCGCTTTTTTTGTCTTCAAGAGTACTGAACTATCTAGAAGTTCTTGCAAATAGTCATTTGACACTTTCGCAAAACATGAAGGAGCCGCCATTGTTTTCCCCAACTCCCGGATATTGTCATTTCGGACTATCACGAATAGCCCGAGGTTAGGGAGCCATTTGGATTGTAGTATGAGTAATAGCCTTATGTTGGAAAATGCTAAAGCTAGATAGTTTTTGTTTAGTTTATAGGCTTTTGATTGAAAATTTTTGTTACTGCAAATTAGTGTGCCAATAAACTATTATTTTTATAATTATTATTAACATCGTTATTATTGTTCTTATTATTATTATTATTATCATTGTTATTATTATAATTACCCAGGTTCTTGGGGCAACCGTCCTGGCTCTAAATGGATTCAAATCAAGGGTCGACTTAAGCAGGTTGATTCTGGTTCATTTGGAAACGCTTGGGGAGTTAACGAGAAAAACCAGGTATACTGTCGTGCCGGTGTTAGCTG
Source organism: Zoanthus sanctaehelenae (assembly GCA_028564885.2). Taxonomy (NCBI): domain Eukaryota; kingdom Metazoa; phylum Cnidaria; class Anthozoa; order Zoantharia; family Zoanthidae; genus Zoanthus; species Zoanthus sanctaehelenae. The sequence goes on from JAOTRI020168502.1 coordinate 827, forward strand.
GAAAAGAAAACAGGGTACTCGCTGGCTACGAGTTCCTGGTCCGAAACTTAAATATGTGAGCAACGGTCAGTTTGGATCTTGGGGAGCTGGCATAAAAAATCGAGTATATTTCCGTCTTGGTGTATCAAGACATAATCGTGCAGGTAAAACAATTATTAAGCATGTTTTTTTTGTTGAGTCAGCATTTAACTTAAGGCTGCGTTACACGAGGCAGTTTTTTCAACATCTCTCTGTGCAACTGGGAATACAACGTTGTAAGCTGAGGAACAAGTTGAACAATCTTGTACTTTTCAGAGCGTTGCAAAGCCAGCTACAGTGTGTAACATGTTGCTATCAAACTGTCTCGCAACACCAATGTCGCAACCAACATAAAGAGCCAATCAAATTACTCATAAACATGACAGTGCGCTTTTCAGACGAGGTCATTACGAGTTGCAAAACATTTGCCCTTGTCTAACACGTCACAGCATCACGATCAGCATTGCATTGCAAGTTGCTTAAGAAAATGCGCCGTGTAACATGACCTTTAATAGCGAAACAATAGCGTTTCTGCTGCTAGGTTAAAGCAAGAAGTTAAGCTGAAAATCAGAAAATGGTAAACCATGTTTTTGCCATTATTAAAAATGCAGTTGGCTCAATCGTTTGTTACCTTAAAGAAAATATTTTGTTTGTAATTTTCAGGTCTTAAATGGAAACGTGTCAACGGACGTCTTAGGCAGATTGAGGCTGGGCCGAACGGCGCAGTGGTTGGAATGAACATCAAGGGGCAGGTATTGTATCGTTCAGGCGTTACTCGAACAAAACCAATTGGAAGACGCTGGGTAACCATAAAAGGACAACGCTTAAAATCCGTCACTGTTGGGTGTCCCGGTATATTAGTACTTGACTCTAATGGAAGAATATGGCAATATCAAGGTTAGTTTCAATTTGTGGCGCATCTCAAGTGGAATTAAATTACTAATAATTCTAAGACTAATATCGAGGAGATACTCAGCAAAAAAATCCGAGCCCTAGATGGGATTTTAACCAACGACCATCATGTTCAAATCTCATTTGGGGCTCGGATTTTTTTACCGAATATCTCTTCGCTGTTAATACAATCTAAATATTGTTTCACCTTAAAATACTAATACTTATACTAATATTAATATTAATACTTATACTATTACTAATACTTAAACTAATGTTAATACTAATACTAATGCTAACACTAATGCTAATACTAATACTAATATTAATACTTATACTAATACTAATGCTAATACTAATACTTATACTAATACTTATACTAATATTTATACTCAGTAATACTAATACTAGTACTAATACTGAAAAACTACTGGCCATAACGCTTTCTCAAGTGGGTCTAGCGGTATTTGCGGGCTTCTTATATCGGGCGTGGTTTGTGCAGTGGGTAAGATCTCTGCTTTCCAACCACAAGGTCCCCAGTTCGATCCCGACACTTTGCCGAGATTCGAATATTGGAGTGACCTTTTACACCTAAGCCAACTTCTGGGGTTGGTAAATGAGTACCAGCGTTTGCTGGGAGCTAACCTGCGATGGATTAGTGTCCCGTCCAGGGGGAGTCAAAGACTCATCCGCTTAACACTACAAAAACCAGAGATAAGCACCGACCTTATGGGCTACTTGGCTCGTATAAGGATAAGCTAATAAGGATGACCCCAGAAATTGGCTAAGGTGTAAAAGGTCACACCAATATTCGATAAGGATAAGCTTTAGCCTAGCTTATACTGGTCGTGAAAGAACACGCAAAAGCTATAGTTATACTGGGCAAAAATTTCCAGTTGGCCAAACATCACATATTACACAATCACCAAATATATCTAGAGAATTTTAGAAGTTTTGAAATTTCATCAGCATGACGCCAAAGATTGATTCTTAGAGATTGACATCCTCTAAGAGATAACAATGCTTTAAATGAAATTAGAAATATAATTCTATGGAGATCCTTCTCACACAATTTTTACTAATGTCATACATGTTTTGTCTCACTCCATCAAAATCACAATAATATATACCATGCAAACACCTTTAAAAAAATAACATTTTGAAATTTTGCTATACTTTCCCGTTATTTCTATCAATTCCTGAAGAAATCTTCAGTTTGTCAACGCCCTTTTTTTTCTATATTTCTAGCAAGTTTCAACTTTTTAATCTTGTCTCACTTTCATTCCAAAACATCCAATTTTGATAGATTTGTATTATGTTTAGAATGAAGTAGTAATTGACATTTTTCATTTTTGAATTTTAGGACCAGAAGGTCGCCATTTATTTAGATGTCGCAGTATTGGTAAGTTAAAGTCAAGGCTCTCCCATACTGCAGTAGATAACACATACAGTATGGAATGGTATATTGTACTTCATCTTTGCAAAGTAACATGTGAAAACACTATTTTATGTTTGAGTATAAGATGAAAATCAATCTTCAGTTTTCAAAATCATTAACTTTACTCTCCCATTATTTTATTGCAAGCTACAATTAATTGATTTTATCTCAATTATTCTCATTGTGTTTTGTGTTGAGCAATCTTGAGCGACAGCTTTATGTAAAAGCTTTGTTACTGTATTGTAAAACAAAGCTGATATAACGCGTACTCTGATTGGTTGTGCAGCGTTGTTTTAATTCTCAATATAATCACAGTATGGTTTTGGAGATAGCTTACTTTATATAAGTATATTGTATTATGCGGTTATTAAACTTACTTAAAAAACTTCTAATATAGAAATAAAAAACTCGCCCTGCTTGCACTGTTCAGTTATAGAACTATTCGCCTGCTGCTCGTTTTTCTCTCAGCACTTCTTTCGCGTACTTAAAATTCACTCATGGTTCTATAACTGAACAGAGCGCGCGTGTTTGTTTTTTATTTCTATATTAGAAATTTTTTAAGTAAGTTTAATAATCGTATAATACAATAGCATTGCTAAAGTCGCATACTGAGATAAGAGCCCCTTTTTAAAGATAGCATCCATTTTAATATTTATTTGTTCTTATTCAATCTAGCCCTACTTTCTTCGTTTTTTAAGTAAAATTTTTAATGAATAGAGCGTTTTCACACAATCCCATGAGACACTAAAGACAATAGACATAGCGGCTATGTTAGTGTATAAAGCAAAAGAAATAATCAAAATTCTTTTGTTAACTGAGTACACCAACATGGCTGCCGTGACGTTAAGAGAAAACGCCATATATATGTCCCGAAATGAGACAAGTAGAGTTTGCTTGAGTGCGAGCACAGGAATATCTCTTTTAAGTTTTTTTTGTTAACGGTCTATACTAGCAAATGAAATCAAGAAAAATGACTGAAATTTAAATTAATGTAAAGAAACTTCTGTTTTCATCTAATAAAGGCAAAAATTGATATTGTTAATGATTATTTTTTAGTTTTATGAATATCGCAACTAACGTAAGTATGTTTATCAAAGGTATACATCGTCCAAGGCCAAAGCCATCAGGTAAACTTTTTAACTTAATTTTAATAAGTTTTACTGGCAAGCTTTTACAATTGGTGCTCTTTATCCCTTTGCCACAAATCTGAAAATGATATTTGATAGTAGTTTGAAGGGTGTTAATGGAGTAGAATGTCATCTTAGTACTAAGTTAAATGATGTTTTCTTATTGAATACATGCCCTGCTTCGTTCTCCGCCAAGAAGAAGGCTATAAATTCGTTTTTTACGCCGTGGGAATCAGATTTTATTGTACTAAATGGCAGTTGTTTTTTAACGGTTACAAAAGAAGAAATGTAAATTTATAATAACTTCATAACAGAGAGTATAGTATAACTCAGGGGTTTCAATAAGATTTAGAACAGGAGGGCATCTGGATTTGACAGGCGGGTATCCGTCTTTAAGGCCCCTCAGAAGAGGTACTTTGTTTTTTTGGTTGAGATGTTAAAAGCAGCCGGGCAAAGTCGTCTTCACAGCCGGTCAATTTGCCCGGTGCCCGGCCCTTAATGAAACCCCTGAATTTTTTAACTAAATAACAAAAATTTTGCTAATTAGCACGATGTAAGTAGGTATTCTGCTAAATAATTCAATGAAATGATTCTCAAATTTTAGTTTGTTTCAAGATTTAGTTTTCTTAATTATCTTTTCTATTATATATAATAATTATACGTCGTTTGACCATCGATCCAACTCGACTAAAGTCATGAAGGGGCTACATGTTTTATAGTCTTTTAGTCTATTTTAGATGCTTTTGTGACTATAATTCTTTTCAACTTTCCTTTAATTAACTTTGTAAGTATATCGATAGAGTTTCTACAAACCAATTAAAAAGTCTTTTTTGGGTCTTAGGTGAGTGTGATATGTTGATAAATATGGATAATCATCTTTTATTTTCGTAAATTATGTATAAACTATATCTAATTTTGTTATTTTTGTAAATATATCTAATATTTTTAAACTTTAAGATGTCTACTTTCTTTTGATAATCGAGTGATGAAAATATGTTGACGTAAATTTCAGCTCCCTGGTCAAAGATTCCTGGTAGATTGGTACAAATTGATACAGGCTACTCCCGTAGAGTATGGGGCTGTAGCCGTAATGGCTACGTGTGGATCCTTCGAAAAAATAGAAGATGGAAGTTAATTAAGGGGAGGAGGTTCGTCCATGTCTCCAGCGGTGAGGGAGGAACGTATGCTGTTAATAAGAGAAAAGAGATCTACTATCGACTCGGTAAGTAGCATATACATGTTTGTCAGTCTGTCTAACTGTCTGTATGCCCTTGTGTTTGTCTGTCTGTTTGTCTTTCTGCCTGTTTGTTTGTCTGTCTGTCAATCTGTTTCTTTGTCTGTCTAGCTGTCTCTCTACCCGTTTGTCTCTCTGCCTCTCTCGGGTATATTTTGCTTGCCTGTCGGCCGAATTGTCTAACTGTCTATCTCTTTACCTGATCTTCCGTCTTTCGGTCGATCAGTGACTAACACAGCAGTATTACTGCCTCCTATCATAGCTTAGCGTTCATTACTTAATAGATTTATTGCTCTTTTTAATTTGTATTAACTGACACTATCCCGCAGCTATTTTTGACTGCGATATGCACAAGACCGGAAGGTCATTTCAACAATTACAAATCCGTTTTTAACAGTAAGGAGTTGCATTGGTTCAGGCTTAAATAAATTAAACTTTAAATCTATCAAACTAAAACTTTGTTACTAGTCTTTATATCTAGGCAAATTTGTCTTACTGGATACTTATACTTGTTTTCACTCAGTCCTGTACAATTCTGAAGATGGCAGTTGTAACTGCTGAAACACATGAAACTTCAAACTTAAAAGTTTGGTAATTTTGTTTCGTAATTATTCACTTGCTATGCAAAACTCTTGTTAATCCATAGGTTCTATTTACGGACGACCTGGAAAAAAATGGGTCCGTATTCCTGGGAACCTGAAGCAGATTGACTCTGGGACATTTGGTGCTGTATATGGAGTTACAGATCGTGGCTATATCTTCTATCGTCAAGGCATAACTTGGAAAAACCCAACAGGAAGACATTGGCGCCATATTAATTTCAGGCTAAAGTATCTTTCTCACGGACAGTACGGATTATGGGGAGTAAAGAGGAACGGCCGCATTTATTTTAGAAGAGGAATGTTCCGTCATAATCTTCGAGGTAAGAAATTGGTCGCTCCTGATCATTAGTATATGACTTAAGATATAAAGGTGAAATGCAACCTATCATTAATTTACTCTCAAATAATGTTAACGTTATTTATGCTTTTCAAGAAAAAATCGAGCAATTTACACACGTTTAATAAAACGGGTATTTTGACTCAAAAATCGAGGCTAATTTCAGTTGCCACACAAGCCAGACGCTTTCCTAAGAAAATGGAAAGCAAAATTCTAACTTTTACTTTCTTTCAGTTTTCCTATATACTATTTTAGAATTTTAACTTCTTTAATTTATATAACTGTTTTTCGTTTTTTCCACGACTTTGAAAAGCTTTCCAAACTGCTCATTAATTTTGTTGCATTTCACCTTTAACCTAAGTCATGGATATTGTTACCGCACGAAATGAAATTAGATTTAAATACTTTATTTATTGGTTTGCCATTAGCGAGTGATATAGAGGAAATGCTTTTTCTGTAGTCTGTTTAAATTTCTAAAACGACCGTCCTCTTGGGTTTCCTGTGTAACTCCTATAGCTCAGCACATGTCAGCATGGGTACCCCGTGTAACTTCTATAGCTCAGTACATGTCAACTTGGGTACCCTGTGACTTCCGTACTCCAGTACATGTCAATGTCCTGCTGTTATCTGTTTTTTAGATCTAAACTGAACATTTGTTGGACTCTTTTTTCCACCTAAGAAAACACACGCTTTCCATCCTATTTGCCGCAAGTAAATAAGTACCAGCATATGCTGGGAGCTGACCTTCAATGTATTAGTGTCCCGTCCAGGGGGAATCAAAGACTCTCATCTCATCTTTTGAAAGTAGTTACGCAAGAAAGGTGATTTCCCAGCGTTAGCTAAAAATTTAATTTTGATATTATGTACTTCGTTGTAAAGGAGTTGATAAACGCTGCTAATCGTTTGACATTTTCGCGTGTTTTGTGAACTTCATAGGATTGCTCCTGTTTGAAATACTGTTGGAAGAAAAACAACTCTTTTTTCCGGTTTTTTGTTTCCATGAACCACACACGTGGCTTGCAAATAATTCAACTTTCATTATTCTAAAAAGAAAGCTATTCACTAAATATAAACTTCGATTAAAAGGAAGTGAAAAGACAAACAAGTGAACAGGGTAAACAAGTAAAATTTGAGAACAAGCCGGGTATAAGTGCTCCCAGTTTTCAACCCGAGAAATGTCCCCGTGCAAGTACTTTAGATTTCTCTACCACAATCAAATACCAAGAACTCTTATCTTCTATCTAGGTACAAAGTGGATCAGTATACGCGGCAACTTGAAACAAATAGAAGCTGGTCCTAAAGGGATAGTAGTCGGTGTAAATAAGGCAAGGAAGATTTATTATCGTACCGGTGTCAGCAGTGGCAATCCCATGGGAAGAGGATGGGTTCGGATTGGTGGACGACTTAATCAAGTAACTGTTGGATGCCCTGGCATGTACGGACTTAGCACAAAGGGAGAAATCTTTAGATACACAGGTATTTTTTAATAACAGTTGTTCCAACCTGTATGATGTCGGGAATGTAAGTGAGGACTGAACATGATGTGAATCCATAACCATATCTCTCGACTTCATGCCACTGTGATAACTTATGTAATATCTAGTATAGCGTCTTGTTTGTCATATTTTTTATTTTAAAAACAGTTGCCCAAAAGTATGAGTGGAGCTAGGTATCACGACGTCAGAAAGTTTTGTGTAAGGTTATATATTTTGTAGGAGAGAGACGATGTAAAAGTTTTTGTCTTAATCTTTTTACGGTCCTTTAAGCATCCATCGACAAACACTTGTCCTTCTTCACTATATATTGGGCGGACGGGGTTTGCACAGTTGGTAAGATCTCTGCTTTCCAACCACAATGTCTCAAGTTCGATTCCAGCAGTTTGCCGAGATTCGAATATTTGTGTGACCTTTTTGTTCAGCCCTCCTTTTAGGGTAGGTAAAAGAGTACCAGCGTCTGCTGGGAGCTAACCCTCGATGGATTAGTGTCCCATCCAGGGGGAGTCAAAGACTCTCATCTGCTTAACACTACAGAAACCGGAGATAAGCACCAGCTCTATGGGCCACTAGGCTCGTAAAGGATTTAGCTTCATTCTTCACTATATTAATGTCATAGAATATTTGATTCAACCATTCCTACTGTAAGACCCTAGCTTTCCTTTACATTCGGGTGTGTTTGCGTATTACCGCATTTGAATCATATTTCAATGCAAGGAAAATGAAAATTTTGTATTGCCATCTCAAACCACAGTCAGGGACTGTAGAACATAGTTTTAAAGCGGATCGATTCTCTAGAGTTCGAGTAGCGCCTTTTTTGGGGTTACCACAGAAAATATTGAGACATTTCGTAAGTGCATTTAAAATCAGAAATAGTCATAGATTTAAATAGAGTGAAGTGCAATAAAAAGGAAGAGCTAATAAACTTTAAACTTGTTAGGACTTTTAAGAGTAAATGCTGCTGTCGTGTTTGGGGTGTATTCTTCCCTCACTTACCCACTAGGTATCACGCACTTCCTAGCTCCGAAAATAGTTAAAATATAGAATGAAATATATTGATATAATTCATGTTGCTGTTTATTGTAACATAAATCTGAATGCAATTATGTTTCTGCTCCTGTTAAACAAAAAAAAACTTAAAAGAAATGTTTTTACAGGTAGAAGAGGACTGAGGTTGCTGAAGTGCCGTGGTGCAGGTTAGTTTTATTTTCTGATTTTTGTTCATTTTAATGCATTATTTTTAGGCCGTATATTATTAATATTTTATGCATAATCATATCTTGAGTCTTAATTATTTTTAAATAAACAGGATTTCACAAACCACGACCAAAGCCAATTGGTAAGTAAATTACGATTTACTTCATAACCGTCTGTTTCTATATGAAATCTAGTTTTCACATGCCATGTAATGTAATACTGAACGTCATCTAATGTAATACTGATTTTCATGAATTGTATTACTGGAAGTCATGCCATATAGTACTGAATGCCACGTAATGTATATAGTACTAAACTTCATGTAATTTAGTACTAAACGTCATGTAATGTAGTACTTAATGTGATGTTATGTGGTATTACGTGTCTTGATATAAAATTATAGCAGTGATTGTCAAGAAAGGTATATAGTTTAATTGAATAAAAAAATATTTGAATAATAGCTAACGGCCTTGCATATTTTTAAATAAATAAAATACTTTCACCACATGACCTAAAAGAAAATTAAACTGCAAAATCCAGCTACATACGGGTATTCTCCATGTTTTTATAGCACCTGTACCTTGGAAACGACTCTCAGGCGGTCTGGCTCAGATTGATACCGGATGTTCTCGTGGTGTTTGGGGAGTGAACAAACACTACCAAATATGGAAGCTAGCAAAAAATAAAATGAATTGGATTCATGTAAAGGGACGATTGAAACAAATAAGTTCTGGAGAAGCAGGTGTTTGGGGAATTAACAGGCTCGAACAAGTTTATTACCGTCAAGGTAAGTTTGTAATTCATGAGTTATAATTTATGAAGTCATTTAGTTGTACTAATAATGCAAATATCATGACTTGTTCTCATTGATGCCAAGGTGTGGATGTCGATGACAACTTGATTTGTTTAAAGACTTATTTTTATTTGTTTGGATTGTTATGTTGGGTAAACACGCCGCGCATTCACGAAAAATGTCGCGTGATTTGAATGCACTGTGTTTTCACTTCCAGAAAATTTGTTGCGTGCAATGTTGCATGAAGTGCTGCATCATTAGATTGCACTTTTATTTTGTGTTTTACAAAAATATATTTCCCTTTAGTTTGAAAAGAGTAAGATGAACTTAAAAGTAATCGCTTCAAGTCTTGCTTAACTCTTCTAACCCTAACCCAGCCGCTTTAATTAATTTTAATAGAAATAAGTCACTAGAATACCGCGTATAAGAATCAAACTTAGAAAACAATTTTTCTTGATAAAGAATAACAATTCTGAGAGAATTCTTCCCATGCATTTGAATGGTGAACACTAAAAATAGGCCCTTTGCAGTTAGAGGTCATGTGAGTATACTCACCCTTAATTAATTAGTTATGACAAAATGATGTTCAGAAATGGAAAAAGCAGGTTAAAATTAGTTAACAGGCATAGTTTCAAGTCTCAACGTTTAGTACTTCATAAAAGCAGCGAAAATAAAATCAAACTTTTTCTAAAAAAACTTTTCCGTTTTATTAATGTCAACCTTCCCTTTCCATATCTGGATGCCATTCTGTCCTAGCGGATTGATTTAAGGTAGACTTGGTCTCGTGACCCCCAACTACAAAGAGCCTATAGTTGCATAATTTGACAAGGCGAAGAATCACCGAAGTGTTGTACTTTGCAGCTTATTGTCCGGAACTCGATAGACAAGTTCAATCATTTCCCCAAGGGTATCGGAATTACTTAAACCCGTTCAAAGTGACCTTGATTTTAATTAATATATAACCATTAGACCCGTAGCCTGGGCTATTGAACCCGTGGTCGTTGAGGGCGAAGGGTCTAATTATTTTAGTATCACCCAACTAGACGAAGAGAAAAAGCAATAATAAAGTTTGCTAATGCAAGTTGAAGAAAGATTTATTTGGGAATAAAACGAAAGAAAGCGTGCGAATTTCACGGCTCGATAACTATTACTAATGGTCTTCTAGTAGCGTAGCCAATTAAAATGTAGGATTTGCACTACTCCACTAGTTGGGTAATACTTAATCTCTACATATTACAAAAATCTTTATTCAAATAAACAAATGTATACAGTAAGAATACAAATAAAAAGTTACTACAAATATCAATGATAAGTGGTATAAAAACGAGGAAAATAAAATAGAGTTTTACATTTTACGATTTCCGTGGTAGGTTCTGTGAACAACAGAAAAAGAAAGCAATGGATCTACATCCGTGGCACCAAGTTAAAACAAATTGACTCCGGGCCATTTGGTATTGTATACGGTGTAAAAATGAAGGGAGCAGTCGTTTTTCGCACTGGTATCACCTGGAGTAACCCAAGCGGCTTATCTTGGCGCATCATTCCCAGACGAATGAGAAGTGTTTCTGCAGGATATTACGGTGTATGGGGAATAAACATATATTATTTTGTATTCTTCCGTACTGGCGTCAAACGGACCAATCCACAAGGTATATAAGTAACTTTTCTAAACTGAATACGATTTAATGTCTTTACTACTAGTTTGTCGGATGTTTGTGTTCAAACCAAAACGTCCCGGACTTTTCCCCGTATCTGGCCAAGATTTGAACATTTGTGGGACCTCCTCAATTGATAAAAAAAGTACTACCATCATACATAACTTAGAAAGTCAAGTTTCCTAACTAGTCGACATTATTAAATACAACTTCAAACTGCAATTGAGTGGTGTTGCTTAATTCCTGGAAAATATTATTGCTGAAGTTCAAAGAATATAAGTTTTCATGTTTGAGAAAAACAATACTTATTTCATGTATTCTCATTACAGTCTAATCCCAAATGACCAAGTTCAAATATATTGAGGATATTACACAGTGGCGCGAACATATAAAATTTATTTTCGAGTGAGGAAAACAATATTTGAATTCTCGCTCAAAGTGTCAAATTTAAGCAAAATTTGAACTTAATATTAATTTCAAAAAGAAAAAAAGTGGAAAAAGTGTGACAGTTTTTTTTCCGGATTTTGGTGTTTTTGTTTTCATTTTCCTGGCAGAAACTTGCCAAATCCTCTACAGAAATATCAGCAAAAACTCTAGCGTCTTCTCTATTTACCGTGTACTTCTTTGTAAATAGTTTTAAGAAGTTTCCTACAAAGCATAAAGGAATTTCTGATATGGAAATTGAATGTTCGTTTCCAGGAAGAAGATGGGTAATAGTTAGAGGCAGCCGGCTGAAGCAGGTTGAGAGTGGTCCAGGAGGCCAGGTTTTTGGAGTCAACAAGAGACGTAAAGTGTTATTCAGAGTTGGAATCACTCGTGCACGACCCATGGGTCGTGGCTGGAGACGTATTCGTGGTGAAATGTCGCAGGTTACACCAGGATGCAGCGGCGTTTTTGCGTTGAATCGATTTGGACAGATATTTAAGTACATAGGTAAGAAGACTTAACTTTTTTAAAGCCAGCTGAAGTTCTACTTTCTTCTCTAAAAAATCGGTCTTATGTCTCTGCAAGGTTCCAGTCAAAGGTCTCACAAAGTCAATTCTTAAAATCTTTATTGTTTTTAAGTTCAAGTGTACTTATCGGCTTTATTGAGTCGACTTTCCTCGGCATCTCGGATAACTTGTTGATTAACGATTGCATACGACAAGTTACCGAACCTCTTATCGGCCTTATGTGTATGCGCAGTAGGCACAGAATATAATCCTTTGTTGATCCTAATCAGATTTTGAGGAACTGGCCAATAATGAATAGAATCATCCTGGGAGTTAAATCTCGATAATGTTCATATTTTATTTGGAATAGAAAAGGATGAAGTAATACATCATTTGTAGAATTCCCGAAAATAATTTAGAGCTTGTCTTAATAAGATATCCTTTCTCTAGCTGTTTCGCTTGTAAGTTAAGTAGTTTGCTATTTATGTTGTAATGTAAGCATAATGCATGTGGGATGTGGCTATGAAGATAGCACAAATGTGCTAGTATCTAACTTGAAGCCACGATATAGGGCACTACATATGACCACACTGGTAGTGCGCTTTAGCCCTGATTGCTAGCATTAGTTTGCTAATTAGTTTGCTAGATACTTTGCTAATTAATTAGTTAATACTAATCATTAGCTTTAGTTAATTAGTACATTAGTAAGTTAGTTAGTTTATTTGTTATTTAGATTCTTTGCTAAGTTATGACTTTGAAAACAAAAACAACATTTTATTTGCAACAGGTCGTGCAGGAATAAACAAACTCAAATGCCATGGAAAAGGTATTGTTGCATTAATTGGTTCAGTTAAGATTTTACCCATGTTAGAATAAGGAGACGTTGTCTTCAGAGACAGGTCTTATATAACTTTAATGAATAATTCAACAAGTAAGGCAGCAACAGGGGGTACTTGATCTTGCCGCTTTTTCCGTAACAATGATATACCCCGAGTTGAAAAACTGTCAATAAAAAACGTTTCGTGCCGCTAATGCGGCAAGATCAAAGGAAGCTCCGTAATTCCCCCCTGTTCTGACTGTAATATGAAAATTGGATTCTTGAATTTTTAACTTTCATGAGTTGATTGACAGCTCACCAGCTGAGCAGTGATCATACTGACTCGGGTCCAGACCCTGCTGCGATCCCACCCTGGGCAGCAAAGATCATTCTTGATGTAGCTGTAGATTCGTCTAGTTTCTCAGCGATAAACGTTTTGTGATGGATGTTCCTTGAAATTATAGAAGGCAGTTCCACCGATGCTGTGTTATTTATAAAGGTCTAAAAGGCCTTATTTATCATAAATAATCATGAAACTTGAATAATTTTTTTTTTGTGGCGTTTGCCGAAATGTATAATTCGTCTGAGACAAAATAAATCTAGCTTCTTTTTATCAAAGAGTTGAATTCCCAACCAGTGAATTTTAACCGTGCTGATATTTAAAGTGCATAATTATAAGACATAAGTTTTTTGTTTTAGTAGTTTGGTATTTGTATTAAATCAATGTTGTATCAAAAAGTCTCAATGATATTCATAAACATGTTTCTCAAGCCGTAAAAGTCCGAAATTTTGTTGAGAAAATGTCTCAGGAACTGGGGTATAATTGGCTTTCTGTCCATGACGTAAATGTTTACACGCGCAGTCCCGAATTGCTTCGATAAGTCTATCGTACTCGCTTATCATTCCACCCTGGTGCCATTGGGCTCTCCAGCAACACATCTTTTTCCACCTTTCTTCCAAACCTGCTCTGTGGCCTTGTTGCATAGTGTTTCGGGTGAACAATTCCTTGTCATAGAAACATCACGTGTCATTTAGTGCGATGCCATGTGGCATGTTTTTCCCTCATGGCGCGTATTTTAAACGACAAAATCTTGTCAAAGAGATAGTTTACCATAAAAAGAGTAAAATCCGTATATTTGACATTTTAAACTATAGGAAACAGTAAAGTAAGTTTTTATGTCATATGCATTTTAAGGAGCGTTATTTTAAGGACATAAAATTACAAAATCAATTCTCCTCGATGTTATATTTTCTAATTTTAAGATATCTGGAATAGATAGTTCTTAAGCTGATTTAGTTATTATTTTACTTTCGATATTTTGGTTGTTATATTTTATGATTTTTTTTTTCTAACACGCTTCCTTCATTCTCATTGGCTAATATACTCTACTAGAAGTCTAATAATGTTCATAATGTCCATAATATTCATTATCACTAAGTCTTATTGTGATAACCTACTATTAGAAAAAAAAAAGTAACGGGCTCTGTTTGGATACAATATGAGAGGACTTCATCGATAATTTGATTTGAACATTATTTTTTGTTGGATTAGTTGGTTCATGGAATACGAGTTTGTAGAGTTTATTCGGCCAATGACGTCATGGATTATTGATACGTACTCCATAAGGTTACTCGTGGTCATCGGCTGAATATTTTTTAATCTTCTATCGATTCATATATCAAGTATATGTTGTAAATCCTTTAATATTATTCAACCTCCTTTAACTTTTCGTGGTTCATAACATTCATAAATTTGGTCTTTCCCAGGCTTCCATCGTCCAAGACCAAAACCACGCGGTATGTATTCACAGCTATTTTGACCTATGGCGGCAGTTTGTACAAAACGGCAGAAACTTGAGATATTTTTAAATTTTGATGATTTGTACAATAATATTTCAAATTTAGATTTGAATCGAAATGTTACTTAGAATATTGTCAAATACACTTTATTTGCTTGGAATTTTTCTCTAGACTTGTGGACTAGTTTAATTTGTAGTCAAGCTTACTAGTCCACCAAAACTTTTACTAGTGTGTGAACTAGTGGCCTACAGTTACTTTCGAACCCTGCACACACATCACACATTACATGTTTTGCCCTGAATTCAACTACGTTACACTGTCTTTTAGTGTCCTGAAAATGTAATTGGCATTCAAATTTGAATTAAAGTACGAAAAGCCCGTTTTTTCGGAGTGGATTTCTTGATATTTCTGAGTTGTGAAAAAGTCATAGAATTTCACTTCTCATTTTCAATGTGAACCCTGTTTTAACACAAATTCTAAACAGAAACACTTACAGCTCAGGCCAATCAGGGTTGTCTTAGACTCTTTTTCTCAATTTGTTTTTCCCTACTAGATGTTTGGAAACGTATCCCTGGCAAATTGGAACAGATTGACACTGGTTACTCTCGCTCCGTTTGTGGATGTCGCAAGAACCGTATCTGGATACTAAAACCCAACGGAAATGGCTGGTATCCGATTTTGGGAGCACTAACACACTGTTCTCCTGGTGAGGGTGGCATTTGGGGAGTGAACAAATACTATCAAATCTTCTACCGCCGAGGTAAAAATGTCATATTTAACGTCATATTTCAATGGGTAAAAGGAAAACAACAAATAATAAACAAAGTCATGAAGTTTCCTAAATAGTCTGGTTTCTTGAAAACAAAGACCTAAGACCTAAGACCCCAAAAAAGGACCTGTTTATTGCTTTCCTGTCGAACCAAAGATAATAAAACCATATCAAAGCTGTTTCTCAGGCACCAACTAACGCAAAATTAATAGCTTCTTCGTTTTGTGGATTAGGCCAGGCCAAACTACACAACGAAGACCTGCTTCCTTTACTTTCCTTTCAAACTAGAGACGCTAAAACCGTTTCAAAACTGTTCCTCAGATACCAATTAATGCGAAATTAATGGGGTCTTCGTTTTGTAGAATAGGCCGGGACAGACTACAAAACAAAAACCCCATTAATATTGCTGTTTTTTTAGGTGCTGATTGCAAAGCTCAGGTGAATGAATCTCTCGGGGTTGCCTGAGTGTATAAAGCGCTTTTCTCACTTACAGTTTTTAATTTTTTGTAATTTTAATTTATAATATGTCTTTGATTTAACCAAATTTCACAAAGAATGTTCTAGACTTGTTATTTAAGACTATATTATGATGTTTTTTTCTATTTCCTCTTATTTGTTGCTACGGATAGCAAAGATGAAAATGGATTGAAAGTTGAAAATGTTAAACTAACATTTTTATTAACAAATATACTGAAAATATATTATTGGATGCTTTTTAATGCATTTTATTAGGACGGTCTTTACATCTTGGTATATTAGGACAAACCTAGCAAATCTTTAACCTCAAACAACAAAATAAATCAACGTCTTTCATTTTCAGGTTCATTAAGCGGCAGACCGGGTAATTCATGGCAACACATACATGGAAGACTTACACAAATCGACTCTGGACCTTTTGGCATTGTGTGCGGAGTAGACAAGTTCAGAAAGATTTTTGTTAGAAGAGGAATAACTTGGAGAAATCTACCGGGAAAATATTGGCAGCGTGTTCCAGGCAGGCTAAGGCAACTATCGGCTGGAGAGTATGGCATCTGGGGTGTGAATGATTATGGTATTGTTTACTTCAGAAAAGGAGTTACAAGAAAAAATCCTCGGGGCAAGTTTTATTCGATGGATTTATTTAAAATTTTGCTTTACCATCACTTTAATGCTCTAGTATAGGCTACAGTATATAATATATAATATAGGCTACAGTATACAGTATTTAATATAGGCTACAGTATACAGTATATAATATAGGCTACAGTATACAGTGTATAATATAGGCTACAGTATACAGTATATAATATAGGCTACAGTATACAGTGTATAATATAGGCTACAGTATACAGTGTATAATATAGGCTACAGTATACAGTATATAATATAAGCTACAGTATACAGTATATAATATAGGCTACAGTATATAATATATAATATAGGCTACAGTATGTAATATATAATATTGGCTAAAGTATATGGTATATTATATAGGCTACAGTATTTAGTAAAAAATGTAAGCTACAATATATATTATATAATATAGGCTACAGTACACAGTATATAATAATTATAGGCTACAGTATATAGTATCTAATATAGGCTACCATATATAGCGGTATATTATATAAGCTACAGTTTATAGTATATAATATAGGCTACACTATTTAAGGCCGACTGGTTAGCCTAGTTGGTAAGGTGCAAGTCTATCGTGCGGGGAGGCTCGGGTTCGAATTTCGGCCTGATCAACTCTAGATCTTAGGGTATTAAATAAGTTGAAGAGAATGTGCTGCCTGATCGATATTCGAATATTACACAAGACCTTAACCATTCATTATGCAGTCTCAGTTCACTGCATTACAATACAACGAAAATTATTTAAATTTGAGCAAATAATTATTAAATAAGTAAATAGTAATGAAATAAAATATAAATAACAAAAGACTGTTCATAATAGTTTTCAAGTAAGGAAGTAACCATAAAAAAATCATAAAAAAACTAATCAAGTGTCTGTGTACACTTAATAAAAATAAGAAAGTTCAAATATTTATTTGTCTCTTTATAGGCAAAAAATGGATCGTTGTCCCCGGCAAGCTTTCTCAGGTAGAGAGCGGTCCAAAGGGCTCATGTTGGGCAGTGAAAAATACAAAAATGATATACTATCGGATTGGTGTTACATCCTCAAGGAGGTACGGTCGGAAATGGAAACTTGTGCCTGGCAAACTGAAAATGGTTGCTTCCGGCTGTATTGGTACTTTTGGAATAAAGCCAAACGGAGATGTGCTAATTTACACTGGTAATTGTCTTTGTTATTTTATCAGTGGAAATATTTTGTTAGAAATCAAACCAATTCATCATAAGTTCCTCCATGTTGTAAATGGATAATCAATTTTTATCTGGGCAAAACACCTAGTTTATATGCGGCCATAACTCAAACTGAAAATGAACGTTTCTAGTGAAAGGCGTTCATGGGGCTTGCAGTAATCAAAATCACTTCAATTCTCATTTTTAGTTTGTGGAGAAGCTATCGGGGATGGTTTGGGAATAAGGATGTTATACGTAAACAAGTGAAAATTTGTAATTGATTACAGAACGTCTCAAGGTTGGAAGGGCCGTTCGTTCATTCATTAAATGGTCGTTTAGAACCCTCGTATTTGGTTACAAATGAAATACATTCAGTGTCTCGTCTTATTTCGGCGTTCGGTACATGACTTCGGCAAACCAGCAAATATGGTCTATCACGCCATATACAGTATATCAATCCATAAACAATGACTTTTGCATTTATACTTATGCAAGATTGTTTCACTTCAAATAGTTTGTACTCCTATTTTAACCAACCAACAAAGACTGTCGAACATCTTTTGGGGGTTGCCTTTCGATTCAAACATTGCTTTTGGAGAAAACTCTACTCTTTTGTAGTTTTTTATATCTTTATACTTATAAGTAAAGTTATTATTGATCAGAAACCTATTAGAAATAATAAAAGTAGGTAGACCGTTGTGCTATTTAAGTGACAAACACGATTTAATTATCATTCAGGTCGATTAGGGCGAAAGAAAATGAAGTGTCGTAGTGTAGGTGAGTACAAACAATGCTGCTTGTCAGCGGCTATGTTACAATATATTTAGAGAATTTATATAAGATACGATATAGTATATCGTGCGGAAGTTTCAGATTCGATTCGTGGCCGGACCAATAATCAGGGTCTTAAAATTGAGTAGAAAGTTTTGCCTTTGCTCTAACATAAGCAAAAGGTTAGATCTTCGCGTCTTTTGAGATAGGGACGCTAAATCGTAGGTCAGTCTCTCGACATTCTATCGGAGGACTTTTAAAAAAGAATCCACTTGCACTCGAAAAAAGAACGTGTTGAGATTTCAGAAATTTTCGGAATCCAGTTTTTGGTTCCATAAGTCTTAATCATGGGATTTATAACTAAAAATACAAACTTTATATAGAAATTTTTAACATACTAGTTATATTCGCTGTCTGGATCCCACTTTTCTGTCTGTCATACTTTATATGTTAATACTTTGCAATAGCTATTATCATATTTTTGAAATTTTTTAACAACTGATTCTTTCCATACTGTACGTATTTATTTCAAATACGCTTTTGATCAAATTTACATGTAAAAATGTGCCATATAAAAGTACTAAACATTATTATTATCATCATCATTATTATTATTATTATATATTATATAGGCTAATGTATATATGACATAGGCTAGAGTTTACATTCAATATAGACTAGGCTAGAGTGCATATACAATATAA
>JAOTRI020168608.1:0-19687 GCA_028564885.2 Zoanthus sanctaehelenae
CTATGAACTCTAAAATTGCAACTTTCAATCTGATATCCTGTCGATGCATTTAAGACCAATATTTAATAAAAAAAAAATAGAAAAAATAAAAGAGCTGAAAATGCTAATATAAACACGTTCCACGGTAAACTAGATCACACCTTCACAACCCAATTTAAAGTGCATATGATATAAAATTGTTCTTTTAGTGTTTCTTGTAGTTTAATATGTCAAATATACGGATTATCTGTTTTGAGCGAAAAAGATGCCAACTGGAATCGCACGGCAATGACGTCAAGTTGTGTGCTTAAACCACTATTAACATGGCAACAGAGAAGGTTAGGAAGAAAGATGGAAAAAGATGTGTTGCTCGAGCGTTCTAGGCACCAGAATGGAATGATAAGCGAGTAAAATAGACTCATCCAAACACTTTGTGGTTGCGCGAGGTAAACAACTTGACGTCACAAGATGTCAATTAGAACCCAGTCACCGGGACACTTTTTCAACAAAATTTAGGAACTTTATGTCCTCAAAAAAACATGTTTATGAATATTATTAAGACTTTTTAATACTACAGTGATTTTATACACATATCAAACTACTAAAAACAAAAAAAAATTATGTCATATGCACTTTAAAGAAGTTTCTTTATTTAATCTCAAAAGTATGCTCCAAACGATTATTATGAGACTATACCTCCTACAGTTGAAAAATATTCGCACGACGCATTTCAATAGTGTTTGTTTCTTTAAAAAAAATCTTAATGTGTCGAGTGAGTTGAACCCAGTTTATTATAGATGTACAATTTATAAGTTTTCCATACGCTTCATTTACACTAAGAAGTTGTGATCGCAATCAGCCTAAACGTCTTGCACTGTTTCTCTAAAAATTCCAACCTGATCCACAAAAGAAGCAAATGGAGGCTTAAACTAATTGATTAAAAAAATCTGTTTTCTCCTATGAGTCCATTGGATTCAGTGTTTAGCGAACATGCAACTCCTTAACATATGGTGGACTGGACACGAATCCATTTTACTTTAACGCTGCTTCCATCAGACGTTTGTACTCATGTCACCAAACCTCGTGGACTGGGAACGACTTTGTGAAAGAGAGATTATTGAAATACGACTAAGGTTGGATCTTACGAGATTTTATGTTGCTAGAATGAGCTTGTTTATGGAAAATGGCAGTGATTTAAAAGCAAAGTTAAATCCTTTATTAATAAAATTAACATCAACAATAAAAATAACAGTTATAACAGTAACTACAAAAATAAGAACAACAACAAAAAAGTAACAGAATAGTTAGGCGTTTATGTGCAGAATAACTATAGAAATGATAGCAATAACAACAACAAACAAAAATAACAGTGATGATGATGATGATAATGATGGTAAGGATAACGGTAATGATGATCACGATGATGGTGATGATAATGATACTGATGATGATGTTAATGGTGATGATAATGGTGATGATGATGATAATGATACTGATGATGATAATACTGATGATGATAATGATACTGATGATGATGATGTTGATGTTAATAATGATTATGATGATACTGATGATGATGATGATGATGACGATGATTATGACGATGATTATGACGATGATGACGATGATGATGATAATGACAATAATACTGATGATGATGATGATGATGATAATAATGATGACGATAATGATAATGATGATGATCACAATCATGATGACGATGATGATGATGACAATAATAGCTTTACCTGATGATTAGGTTGGTAGAGACCCTGAGATGAACCCCGGTAACCATTTTTCATTCCTGGACCATCAGTTATCATCTTGATGTCTTGCAGTTGAATATGCTAAAAGATACATTATTATATATGGCTGAGTAATTTCGCTCGCTCTGTTTTGTTGCAGATGATATGAAAAATAGTTCCTGATGCTAAATAAGGAACGAACTAAAAACTACAATAAGCAAAACCTTTTGATAGAAACAAAAAGATTATGGACTGAAAAAGTTACCAAATTCTTGCTTAAAAAAGTTAAATTTAAAACAACAAAGCTTACGCGCGGGTGCGAAATTAGCAAAGTATTTGCGCTTGGAAGAACAGAGAAGGCGCCTAAGGATTTCAGGCAGAAAACGTACAGGATTGTTGTGGAGAAAAATGTTTTCGTCGATGTTTAGTTCACGTTCGCTGGTTGAGGCTAGTTCCTTTTAAGATTTAAAGCCTTAAAATCAGTGCTCTTGTTACGTGTATTATTACGTTTTATAAATATAGTTGTTGGAAAACATAAATATAATTTACACATTAGTGAAAGTTAGATGGAAAACTTTAGTCGAAGTTTATTTTTACAAGCGAATTATTTCTAAAAAATAATTATAAAGAAAGCACCTAAAGAATTTTTCAAATTTAAGCTAACTCTATATAAATAGAACTACCTTTAGAATTTAACATGGTAAAAACGTTTAAAACTTTAATTCTAAAAACACGAGCTTTCGGTTGTCAAACTTCAACCAGAGAACATTTTTTACTATTTTTATGCCTAGTCGCGACTCTTCAATTTTAAATATTTTTACAATGTTATGTTTTTATATTTGATCAAAAACGGGACAGAAATAAGGAGCTCTGGAACTTGTTCATAAAGCTAAATTTGTTTCCTTGTCGTAAAATCTGTTTCTGGTTTAATTTCTTAAATGATTTAAGTGTTATGAGCCACAAGTTCATTTAATACCTCTCCCTGTTCAAGATCAGCCTCGCGTCCATACCGCTGGAACATACTCGCTCCTAGACGGTCCAGCATACCCTGGTAACGAAGGTTTAGTGGGATATTAGATACCACTCATTCGATTGTAGTTTGGGGAGAGTTGATAAGAAGATATCCATGAGAGTGTAAAAATGTAAGTTGTACAGCAGAATGTTGGACGTGAAATAAATGAGGAGAAACGATTTATTCTAGTTTGCTAAGTCGATTCCATTGAAATACTAAGTACTAAGGCTATGGTACAATCAGCAGCGGGCATTAACCCATAATCCGACCATGGAACGTACTGATAAAATTTGCGCCTAATTGTTAGTTATGCCTTACTTGTGAGGTCTAAAATGGTTGTCCAAGGCCCCTGAAATCCGGGTTTCTTCCCTATACTTTGCTATAGATTTAGGTTGTAGAGCTCGCTATACCAAGGAGGACTTAAATTTTTTTACATTAAATTTTTTCTTAAGCCACGTGTATTTATGTTTATCATTTAGGCCGGATCCCACGAGCATTTTGCTTGTACATTTAAGTGTTTAACTTAGCTATTTTAAGTAGTTTATTCCTGTTAGAGCCTCATGCACTTTAAGTTCTTGTTTTGATATTCATGATTTATATTTAAGTAGTTACATCCCTTTTGACTTGTCTTGCTTTCATTCTTGAAAACAATGTTTAGACGAATGCGTTATTGATAACTCGCACGTTTTAACGACTTCAGATATTTAAAAGTGCAAAACCTGGTAATTACTATACAGCAACAAACATGCACGTAAGGAAATCTTGTGTTCCTAATATAGTCATAATATAGAGCAGTTGTTCAGGTATGTATGCATGATTGATCATTTGAACGCTTTTAAAGAGATATCCTCAATAGTACAATTAAGATGAATTGACCAAATTCGTATAATTTACTTCAAAAAATAATCATTTACCTGGGCACCATTGACACTTTCTTTTCTTTTCATCATTTTGTAATTTTCGTAGATAAGTTTTGCACAGTAAATCTTTCCCACCGTCATCTGAGGTTGGTTCGACTGCTGGGCTGCTTCAAAACAACAAATTCTTTTTAGTTTAAGAGATCATTTTCTGATTTCTATACATGTTTATGCGTGGTCTTAGCTTAATAGCGGCGTTGGTTCGAGAGCATTTAGCACCATTTGTACGTATACAACAACTCAGGAATCATTGATCTTTTCCCTAGATAGAGATACATTTCAGCAATCAAAGTCCATAAATCGCTTGTCATTTTATCCTTTAGATGAAAAGTAGAACCCTTCAGTAACTTACTAAATCTCAAACATTAAAGTTTTTTGCGGTTCCTGTTATACTTTTTGAGCTTAAAACGTGCAAACAAGACAGTTTTGGGACACCTGTCTTGTTTACTGAGCATTAATTCCATTAAGGCCCGTTTAAACGGATCTAACATGTTGGTGAAACATCATCAAACATTGTTGGGTGGTGTTGGACTGTGTTAGATCAGTGTTTAATGCTCGAGAGTTCAAACGAATCTGACGAATCCAACACTATCAAACTGTTAGCACTCCTTTCAGTCACATACCTCAAAAAGACCTAATTAATATATTCAAACAACTTGATCATTCAGAAAACCATTTTATGAAACCTGAGAAGTTCAAATTTATGACAAGCAAACTCACATTTTAATATTTTCAGGATGTCCAATCCTGTTCTGAGATTGTTTGAGATCAGTAAATCAGGACGCCGAGCGATTAAAAGTGCAAATACTAAACAAAGAATCAAGTTAACAATTAGAAAATCCACTGCACGTCTGATTTATATCTCAGACGGTCTCAGAACAGAATATCGATTGGACATCTTAAATACATTAAAATGTGAGTTTATTTAACATAAATCTGAACTTCTCCGGTTTCATGAAATGATTATCTGAATGATCAAGTTGTTTAAATATTAATTGAGTTCTTTTGAGGTATGTGAATGAATGCTATGCGCTAACCCTATCAAACAATGTTGGATCTCGGTACCAGGCCCAAGAATTTTTTTTAACAAGATTACGTATTTTTGATCACACGAGCGTAAATGTTGGACGATGTTTGATGAAATGTTTGAACAAAGTCAAACTTCATCCAACATCGTCCAACACCGTCCAACACTATCTAACGTGTTTGATTATGCTGTTCAAACGAATCAAACATGTTGCGTCCAACAATATTTAGTGATGTTTGAGCAACATGTTTGTTCCGTTTAAACGAGATCTGGTTCTGGTGTAATGACGTATGGAGAAGATACTTGTTCACCTTGCGGTTCAATACTACCACATTTTTTTCATTTACGGCTTATTATACTACGAGATCCAGAAAAATTCAGTTTTAAATAACTAATTTCCCACGTTTTTCTTTTATTGTTAAACACTAATGACAACGACGGACGTCTTGCTATTGTTACGTCACAGGTACCAGTGCTCTGCCAATCGCAACCTCATGCCCAGGGTCATTTCACCATTACGTCAGTGAAATGACCCTGGGTACGAGGTTGTGCCGCTCGGTGAACATTTGAATTCCCAACTAGTTACTAGGTTTGAATTTTTCTTCCTTTCTTCGAACCCTGAGTTCATGGATGACAATAGAGTTCACTTCAAAATTAAAAAAGCAATTTAGGGACTTAAGTGATCACCCTCCGTTAAAAGGAAATGTGGATAAAATTCACCCAACAAATAAAAGGGGGAGGAGAATGGAATCTTTGGCAAGAATCAAGGATGGGAGGATCATAGTGACTGGAATAAATGAGCCATTCGCAGTCTAATTGGAATGTTATGGAATAAAAATATTCAGGGTAAAAAAATTCCAACAAACCACGGACCACAGATGTGTTATATAATTTTAGGAGGGTTAAAAAATATTTTGAAGAAAACAGTCTCAGAAATGACGGCGCAAGAAGGAGCTCAGTCTCTCAAATTGCTCAGAGGAATTCACCTTCCGTAAAAATAAATGATCAGGGAAAGGGATAAGGGTTGTTATAAAAAACATCCTGGGTAGAAAAATTTCCCAAATTTGTATAATCGGTAGAGCACGATTATCTGGAACCTAAGAGTATGAAGGAATCTTAAGGAACCATGAGAAACTAAAAGCCTTAGAGTGCAACTTTCAATACTGCGATAAACAGAACCACAAAAAGACTCCTGGCTTGTAAACCCAAATAATTTCGTTCCTTGTAACCAATCCCGTTGCCGAAACAACTGCAAGACAATAGGAAATGAAAGGAGCCTGGAGGAGAACCAGTACGTCACTTACAAGGTTTCCTACCGTTACTAAAAGCACTGGGAGGCTTGGGAACTACTCGATCCAGTGTCTTCTTTGTAAGCTTCGGCCAAACTCGCTTCAACATTGCTCGAAGTTCCTTGTCGTTTTCTTTAAGATTATCTGAAAATACCAAAATCTATTAAACAATTGGGAACTAACATCTTTATCTTATTGTCTATATACCTTAATGGAAAATAATTCTTCATCAAAT
Source organism: Zoanthus sanctaehelenae (assembly GCA_028564885.2). Lineage (NCBI taxonomy): Eukaryota > Metazoa > Cnidaria > Anthozoa > Zoantharia > Zoanthidae > Zoanthus > Zoanthus sanctaehelenae. The sequence continues at coordinate 6,205 of JAOTRI020168608.1, forward strand.
TGTATTGGGTATTGCTTTAATGTGTATCGGAAGTATTTAAACAACTTTTTAATTTTTGCTACACACAATCTATTTTTAAATCTTATTTTGAGGAAATTCTACGTGGCGTCGTTTTGAAGTGGGTCTTGCACGGCATCTATTCATCCACTAAATACTTGTCGCTTTGCATTCGTTTGTTTTTTCCAAATATTAGCAACGCTTTAACAATAAAACAAGGCTCAAACTATTAAATGAATTTGCAGTCTTTTAAATCGGAAGCAACTGGACGGCATAATACACGACATGTAAAAGTCTTACAATCTGCTTTAAAAGTGATCTTGTTTTTTTTTACAAATAAAGAAGCTTAAAACCCGACGGGCGTTTAAGAACACGAGGAAAATGTAGAAAGCACGAGCCGCAGGCGCGAGTAAAAACAACAAAGCACACAGATCGACAAACTGACGCAATTTATAAGAACATGGGTTTGCTTTTTTTTTGCATAATTTTTTATTTAATAAACTTCTCTCGTTCTAAAAATTTTCTGCTGCTTTGCAGAGGACTCCATCATAAGTGTCTTCAAATAAAATGTTTTCCGCCCTCTCTAACAAAATGTTTGCAAGAGAAATGTAGGTGGCGAATAAAAGCAATGCACGCTTTTACTCTGATTCTTTATGGATTTTTGACCAATTAGAGGTTGTCCATGCAGTGTCCTATCTATATTATAACACAAAATACTATTGGCCATGAGGTGCGCGTTTGTACATCGCCATGTCACGTGACAAAACGTGAGAAATTATTCAAGATGGCGCGGACAATGCAGAAGTACCACAAAGTTACTACCATGAAGTTTAATCTGTGGAAGGAAGTTCAAGATTTTGGATTTCACACTACAGGAATCCAAGATTTTAGATTTAACACCACAGGAATTCCAAACTTTGTTGTTTAAAATCGAACGCAAAAATGCAAGGGAGAATAGTTCGAACACAGAATTCACCATCGTTTATGCAAAAGGTTTATGGTACTTACTTTTCTCTACCATAACTTTGAGAGACGTTCGAACCAAGGAGAACAACGTAGCTGTAAAACTGACCGTATTATCAGGAAACAATGGCATGTTCATCTTAATCAAACGCTGTGGAAATTCAAAATATATTTAAAAGGATTTCGATGTAAGAATTCATCACAAATGTGCCGCAAAATAAGAAAATTAAGACTAAAGTCAAAGTTATTTACAATATTAATGTTATTGCTAGAATTTCTGCCATTGTTTTTATACTATTGCCATAATATTACTAAATTATTTATACTGTTTCCTAAATGGCGACATATACCTGAATGGCTGTGAACATTTCACTGAAGATAGATTAGGAAAAACGAGGCTGATATGGTTTGGTTAAGTAAAACGTACTTAGGAGAAAGATGTAACAGGTGGTGGAAGCCAGAAGGCCAGTAGGTAGGCCATGGAAAACCAGGAGTGAGGTGGTGGAAGCCAGAAGGCCAGTAGGTAGGCCAGGGAAGACCTGGAGTCAGGTGGTGAAAGCCAGAAGGCCAGTAGGTAGGGCAAGAAAGACCTGGAGTAAGGTGGTGGAAGCCAGAAGGCCATTAGGTAGGCCAAGGAAGACCAGGAGAAAGGTGGTGGAAGGTAGAAGGCTAGTAGCTGGACTAAGGAAGACTTGGAGTAAGGTGGTGGAAGGGAGAAGGCTAGTAGGTGGACCAAGGAAGACCTGGAGTAAGGTAGTGGAAGGGAGAAGGCTAGTAGGTGGACCAAGGAAGACCAGGAGTAAGGTGATGGAAGGGAGAAGGCTAGTAGGTGGACCAAGGAAGACCTGGAGTAAGGTAGTGGAAGGGAAAAGGCTAGTAGGTGGACCAAGGAAGACCTGGAGTAAGGTGGTGGAAGGGAGAAGGCTAGTAGGTGGACCAAGGAAGACCTGGAGTAAGGTAGTGGAAGGTAGAAGGCTAGTAGGTGGACCAAGGAAGACCTGGAGTAAGGTAGTGGAAGAAGCCATAAGATAGTTAAACAACACAGAATATACGGCAGGGAATAGAACTCAGATTTAAGGAGTAAGTTCGCTACAATGTGACATTCGCTCGTGTTTTGTAATTTCAAGTTAGATAATAGTACGTATGTGCTATCTTTAATAGTATAGTAATTATCATTTAAGGCAAAATCCGCAAGTGATGCGCTTTCTCTCTCTCTTAGGTGCCTTTGCCTATCATAAGTAGCGTGTCCAGTCTTTGATATTGCTCATGTATGTTTGTCTCTGGCATCCCTTTGCTCTCCTTCCTTCTATTTTTCCTGTTATTACAAAATTCTCTGTGCCATTCCTTCTCATCACCAGTCCAAGGAAAATCAGTTTTTTTAATTGATAATTGCCATTAATGTTTTTTTTGTTCTTACACGTGTTAGCAGTTCTTCATTTGTCACTCTGTCAACCCATGATATCCTTAATATTCTGCGTAGGAACCACATTTCTGTTGCCTGAAGTCTTTTTTACATATTGCTGGATATTGCCCATTTTTCGCTTTAACTCATTATTAAGTAATGTCTGCAGAGTTCCAAGCCTAGTTATTATCTATACTATTCTTATAGTAAATTAAACTAAACGCTGCTACCAACATTTTTGCCCGAAAGGATCTAGTACCATCAATAAGATATCTATCCTTAGAATATTTCAACAAGACGTTATGCAAAACAAGCGTTAATTAAAGATGGAATCGTTACCTTGTAGGCAACAATCTTGGGACATTTCTTGCCGATACCAACTGGAGGCGACATTTGTCGTAGCAACTGACAAACCTCGGTGTGTTTGATTCGCCCTCTGCAACAATCACAGACAACATATTTTAGAAAAACAAAGAATCTTGGAATTACTATAGAATAGTAAATTTCATTCTTTCCTAGGCCTTCTTAGGCTCTGACATGAAATGTTAAAGTTTCCGTTTGTTATTGGGTTATAAGCCATCTGTAAATGTATATTATGCCACAATAGGCTCAAATTATGAAATATATTCCAGTAAACAGTAGTTATTCTAAGGCTATAAGAGGTTCTTTGTATCTGTTAAATTGGTTACCTTATCAAGTTAAAAGTTTTCTACAAACGCAATTTTGAATAGTATCTGTGAACTAATCGACAATCAAACCTTTTTTAATAGATGAAGAAGACAACTTCAGATAGCTTCCACAAATTGTGGGTAAATGTTTCCGTGTTTTAAAGTTGTGAAAGCAATCGTAAAACTCAATCATGAAACCTTTATATTAACTTGAGTAATTAGTAGTTTGTTTCTGTGGCTGCTGTGAGAAAACTGATACATTAATTGATTTTAAAGTCGTATAAATTAATTGTGAAGCTTAATCATGAAATCTAGATGGTAACTTGAGTAGTTAAATCACTTGTTCTTGTGACTGCTGTAAAATATGTGTGGTTTATTTGTAAACATTTGTAATAAAGAAGTTGTAAAAGCAAACTGTTGTTACAACCTTTCATTTCTCAGGAAATAAGAAACGCCGTAAATTAGGGCCGGTGCACTTTTATAAGATTCGTGGAATTCTGATGTCATAATAGCTGAAAAACTTACGTTGCACCAGGATCATACTCGGACCAAACCCTTACAAACTCGTCAAGGTGGTGAGGGCCGAGAATGGACTCGTCCCGAGTCAGGTACTCGAAGTTGTCCATAATGACGGCAACAAACAAGTTTAACATCTGAAACAAGGCGCAGATAGCGAGATAAACATGTGAAAATATGAAGTAGATAGTAACAAAGGAAAAACCTGTAGTGGTACTGTTAAAGATTTGCTGAAAAGCTACAAGAATTTATTGAGACTACAAAAACATACAGTTTATGTAAGTAGACTTTTTCGCTAACATGAAATCAGAAAAAAACAGATTGAAGGTGTGCTAAATCAAAAACAAAAAGATTAATGACCCCGGGGGGTACTTTGAGGTAAAAAAAAGATAGCCATGCTCGTCTGGAAATGTGAAAAACTTACCCTAGAAATACCAAAGCATAAATATTTTCAAACTTAAAAGTACTTCATAGCAAAAAACGATCCCTATAAAATGTAAAATATCAAACTACCAATTTTGATCACAAAAAAAATGCAACGAATATCCCTATCATACCAATATGGGGAGTACCCACCGGGGTTAATGACACGAAAACTGGCAAAAAATAGTGCTGAGAGAGGTTGATATGAAAACAAGGATAAATGTAAGGAAAGTGAGACACAGAGTAATAATGAGAAAAGTCTAACATACAAGATATGTTGATGTACAGAAGGGTTTATTGACTTACCAAAAAAGAGCAAAAGAAAATGAAAGAGATGAAGTAGATGTAAGACATATTGGTTCCACAAGTTTCATTTTCTCCTTTGCCAGTCCTAGGATCGCACAAGGCCCCTGGTACACAAGCCAACATGATCATCTGCCAATTCTCGCCTGTGGCTGATCTGATTATTGAATTAAACAATCGTTATGAACTTAATTAGGCAAATCAAGCACACACCAATTAGCTAACGTATTGTTTGACGGTTAAACACATATTGCAGTTTGTTTTGTGTTCAAACGTTCTTTCAGTCGTTGGCACAACATAAAGAGGTGGGCGTTCTTATTTATGCATACAGTTTCTTCCCGTGTATTACATAAGAGAGTTAGGGTCAATAGTATGCATCAAAAGGTGCATGGTTCCTACTGCATGGGACACGGTTAGTTTGCAAGATTAACTGAAACAATAGCAGGATTGTAATGGATAAAGGTTAGTTTGCACGATTAAACAACGGTATGCGCCAAAAGGTCGACCCTACTGGGTAAAGGTTAGTTTGCATGAATAAACAATAGTATGCACCAAAAGGTGGATCCAACTCGATACTTTTATATCTTACATTTTCTTAAAATATTCAGTTGTGCTTGCACTTCATCTTAGATGAAAACGTTGATCCGTTAACCCAGACCCTCAACCATCTGTTAGGGGATTTACAAAGATCTAGATCCAGAGGTGACCCAGACCTCACTTTCTCTTGGGACATCTGGTTAGGAGATTAGAAGGGAGCTTATTGTGTCATACTACCTGCGCTGTCCGTATGTGGTGTCGTGAGAAAATATTGTAAGCCAAAAAACAAACAGTTTTACAAATCGACTAGCATTTGAGTTTCAGATGAGAAAGATACCTATACAGATATAAATATAAAGCTGCTGAGAATAAACAGCAAAACAGTTACTGTTCTATCAGCAAGATAACAAACTTGTCAGCAGTTCTACAATTCCATTCTATACTCAGGCAGCATGTCACCACAGCCAAGATTTTAAAAGACTTTGAATTATAAATAATTGTCAGAAAAAATTGGTATATATGCCCCGAGCGGGAATTGAACCCACGTCTCCCTGTATTTTAGTCAGGAATGCTAACCACTACACCATCAGGGACCACCACGCTGGCAACATAACAGCTTAATTAGTTAAGTTGGATGGCTTGAGGATTCCCGGGACCATTTTTACTTAAATGCAGGTGCGGCCTAATACTGTTTCAGATCTACTGAATAATACCAAATGTGAGGCATATGTGAAACAACGAACAGCTCGGATCGTATATACAAACATATATCAATGTATGTTGTTCAGTAGAAAAACTGACATTGATATATCTCTGATTTATAATTTAACAGTGAAAGAACGTTTGAATAGAGAGTTGTTATCCATACCTAAACAGCACTTGAATGGCTTGAGTGAACAGTTGGAAATTGTTATCAGCATTGATTTGGTTCCACGGCTCATCACGATTACCATTTTCTGGCCCAATTTGCCCAAAGATCTAAAAAAATTTATTAAAGAAAATAATACACAGACATTTTTATAAGAATAACTTTAAAAGAACCATAAGGCTTAGTTTATATTTTTGGCATCGTTAATTTTTCCATTACAATTTTATTAGTAGAGATCAATTTTTGAATTATAATATGCAATATGCATGTAATGTATTTCTTAGCTATTATAATTGTATATTTTGTGATCAGTATTTTTTTAAATTGTTTCAGTAATGTGAGGGCCACGTGTTAGATAACTCACTGGGCTAATCGTGTCATCCTCCTTAAATAAAGTCTATTGTATTGTATTGTCAGATTAGACAAAATTTAAGGTGTCAAGGCGTCTATTTGAAACTATAATCAACCTTGTAGTCTGTAGTCTGTGTCCCAGGGTCCAGTTGTTCAAAACCCGATTACCAATGAGCCAGGGTTAAATGTTTAACCCACGATGTTGTTTCTAATCTTACAAGGAGAGGTTTTAGCTGTAATTTTGGAATTAACAAGACTTTTCCTAGAAAATTTCAAATACTCATAGATAACCGTTTACCTTTTCTTAGAGAAGAAATTCCTATTTGAATTTATGCTTAACCCAGAGTTAAACCTAACCAGCCTTTGAACAACTGGGCCCAGGTCTGCAAGAGATCACAGGATGCACGGTTGCCCACAATCTTGTATAAATGTACAGAGATCCTCCCAGACAATCAGTTATGTTTTTAAATATCATGTCTTTGTATTTTGATTTCTCATTTCAATCCTCTCCAACAACCAAAAATTTAGGACCATTACTGAAGTCTTGGCAAGATTTAGTAGTTCTTGTAAAAAACGTTAACTTATGGTTATTGTACACGAAATGTTCAGTGGAATTAAACTTATAATTTTCATTATCTTTCTTACCTGCATTCCGATGATAGCGTAGATGAAGAATAGCAAGAAGATGAGTAATCCGACGTACGGCAGAGCCTGGGTACAATAGCAGTTTTGTATTAGTTGTTGTCTAAATAATCATCCTAAATCTCTATTATGGAAGCATTCATAAGCACAAGGTTTTTTCACAGGAAATACTCTTTTTCTACCTCATTAAAAGCACATATACAAATCATCCTTCAAAACTTAGAGCACACGTACAGTAGCTTTTTTGCAGACACAAAATGTTTAATTTTCAACTGCATAGTCCTATTTTCAAATGAAAGGTTTCGCACTTTGACTCGTTTTAAAACACAGGCAAAAGAGAACTCGGAAAAGGCCTGTTAGTATAAATGAAAACGGCGTGTACAAAAAATTGAGTATGTACATGTAGTTCAAGGTTAAGGGAAATTTATATTGGGCTAGAATACTTGTCAAAAACTTTACAAACATCTTCTATGGCATAACAATCCTTAGAGGAATCGACTATTTTTAAATTTATAGAAAAGCTTCCAATTTCAAGATTATCAGGCTTCATTAAACCCAGTATTGTAGGTAAGAGAATTTTTGACTCCCCTGAACGGGAAACAATTCCTAGTAGAATGTATAAATGTGTCAATTTGATGTTGAAATCTCGGAGATATCCAGAATTGATTTTAGAACCTTGCTAATCGCCCTTTCTCGAATGCAGCCAGATGCTGAATAACCAAGCATGCGCAGCTCAATGAGGTGGAGCCGAAAGGTGCTGTACTGTCGTCTAGACCCCTGGTCTGTTGGCTTTATTATTAGATATTCCAAGTATAAAACGCAATTTTTCTACGGTATATACTCTGATAAAGCGTGTGCTTTTGAGCGATCAGAGAATGCGAAGGATCCTAGTATTTACCTAACTAAATGTTTTAAAAAAACTGCCTAATGCAGTATTTTGTCGGATTCTTACTTTGAATGATTGAAGGAAGGTCCACAAGAGAATTCGGATTGTATAGCCTTGTCTCAAAAGCTTTATCAACCTTGCTGCACGGAACAGCCGAAAAAGACTCGGATCAAACGGCATCGATTTGTTTGTCTGGAAAAACAAAATACATAATTAAAATCAGCAACCAATTACCGGTTTAAATAAATTGAATTAGAAAATTCTGATTGATTTTTTTTAATAATAACAGCCAATAATAACTCTACCTGAAATATGGAATGATAATGATAACATTACTTGATGGAAAATGTATAGCTCATTGACGATTTTATTACCCAGCTGTTTTGAGTATTTTGAAACCGCCATAACTTTTTAGAAACGGCATGAATGTCGTCAAAATTTTCTTCTAGTTTGAGGTTTTATAGCTAACGTAACGTTTTTGTCAAATACATATTTTGAAACAACCATAACTTTTTAAAAACACCTTTTTCTCTTGTGAAGTTTTATAACTCACGAAAAAAAACTTACCATAGCTCTAGATAACACAAAGTCAAGTAAGCTTCCAAGTACAACGATGAAATCAAACACATTCCAACCATCTCGAAAATAATTCTGAAATAATAAAATATTTCGTACAATCAACCAATCAATCAATCTTTATTTCATCAGCACAATAAATACAATTTATATATTATTTTCCATTAATTTTATATTATCTTTGAAAAAATATATATATTTAAGTAACGGCAAGGAGTCTACTAAAAACATATTAGTGTTTTAACTCTAAATATTAGAAAACACGTCTTTACGACGTAAGAAGCTAAAGTTATGAAAGACAGTTTTCACTATTTACGTAATTATAAGATAAATTTCTTTAATTGAGGATATTGAAACAACAAAGAGACTTTGTTGCCTCTCTCATCAAAATGGATTTTTACTGATCTTGCATTGATTTTGTTGTAAACTTGTCATGTCAGGAAAAGCATGAGTGTTGTGGTTTTAAGAAAAAACTTAACGTTGCCTGTTTTTTAAAAAATGTCGGTTGACAAATCGCGTAGCTGGAGTACCAAACAGCTAATAACGTGAAAACGGTGACATAAAGTGCTGGCCCGTTACTGCTGGTATAGTCTTACAAAGCCTGTATCGTACGTTAACTGTTTTTTATCAAACACATTTGAGATTCTTGTGAATATTCATAAAGTTTGATTACTTTGTTTGCTTGATAACATGAAAATTCGCCCAAGCTTTTCATAACACAGGGGAACAACACATTATTCATTGTTGCAACTGATTTGAGAGAGACCAAATACGGTGTTTATTAAAAATCACCAACTTTATAAATTAGGAATTACCAATTACATAAATTAGGAATCACGAATTATATAAATTAGGAATCACCAATTATATAAATTAGGAATCACTAATTATATAAATTAGGAATCACCAATTATATAAATTAGGAATCACCAATTATATAAATTAGGAATCACCAATTATATAAATTAGGAATCACTAATTTTTAAGGAAAGAAAATAAAAAACCGCACGTCGTCTATTGTTTATATGCTTTGTAGTAGTGTCATGGCTGTTACAACATTTTCTGTTTTGTGATTGGTTGAAATGTTGGTGCTCGGAACCAATCAAATAGCTGGATTCGACAAAGTATAAACTAATTATCTTACCCTTCTGAAGGCAAACAGCTTCAGAATGGCTTCGCCAGTAAACATAAAGGTAAAGATGGTGTTGAACAAATCAAGGTATTCTCTGTAAATCTTTGGCTCTTGATCAAACTAAAAATTTAATACAACAGCTTTTAAAGATACAGTTTTTTAACGATTTAAAATGAGATACAAGGGGTTTTTTTTTTTTTGCATAACAGTGAGCCAAAAACAGGCCAGTAAGGGTACAGGATTTCATTTAAGAGAATTAATACAAAAAAGGAAGCAATACTGAAAAAGTATCTAGAATGCTCATGGGATGTTGCAACTGGCTTTCATTTATTCGCCAAAATATATGAACAAGTAAGGCGTCTGAAAAATGGTCATTGCATGCTACAACTGTATATCTTACACAATATATTCAACAAGAATCACTATCTTCAAGTGTCAAAAGAAATAATTATTAACTTTATATCATTATTCTAATAATAATGATAGAATGAAAAAAATAATAATAATACTCATTTATATAGCGATTATTTGAAAAGCTTTAAGCGCTTATCAAATGAATGTACAGCCCAGGCCTTACAAGAATATTGGTAAGAAAAGAAATAAACTTATTATCTTGTGCTTACTAAAAGCTGAAGATTCGTGATCAAACCATTAACAACGGTTACTTTGACAGCTACTCTATCTACCAAGTTGATATATGCTCCTTAAATTGAGGCCTGTTACTGAATGTGTTACTCACCTTCATCATCAAAATTAGCGTATTAAGCGTGATAAGAATCATGATGAAAAACTCGAAATAACTGGAGTCAACCAGTTTCCACACGCGATACTGCCACGTGTTAGGATCCTCAGGCATAAACCGTTCAGAAGGCTTGGCTACCATGGCAAAGTGCAAACAATCTCGCTGTTAAAAGGAATAAAAATTGAAATAAACATTTAGGACAGTATGTCATATCAGTTTCCCATGAAATTCAACATTTGAACAAGCTTGGACGTATTAAAGCTGGTATGAGTTTTATGTTTCCTTTCATTGACACAAACTTCATTGGAGGCTTGCAAGGCGTACTAAACTACACTTAGATTGCCACCAGTAATCTTATTAATTAACATTACAGATTTTACTTCATCACAAAGATTGAAGTAAATTTCTGGGTAAGTAGATTATCACATACTAGGTTTGGAATTGTTCGCACACTATATCAGTGGCAATTTAATTCATCATCCACACACAGAAGGTGTTTATTTTAACCCAGATAAAGCCCGTTCATTTTGCGCTATACAAGTTTCCTATTACTTAAAAAAGTAAAGATAGTTACTATTTTTAAAAGTTGTTCGTCACACACTAGTCGAAAAGTTTCTCAAGGAATAGAAAAGTTATTAGCTAAACACTAGATAAGGCGTTCGATACACGCAAGATATGATGTTCATTACACTCTAGACAAGCTGTTCGGTATTCGTTAGATGAGCTGTTCGTTACTTTCTAGATAAGCTCCTTGTTACACGCTAAATAAGCTGTTCGTTACTTACTAGATAAACTGTTCGTTACATGCACGATAAGCTGTTCGTTACACGCACGATAAGCTGCTCGTTACACGCTAGATAAGCTGCTCGTTACACACTAGATAAGCTCCTCGTTACACGCTAAATAAGCTGTTCGTTACTTACTAGATGAGCTGTTCGTTACACGCACGATCAGCTGCTCGTTACACGCTAAATAAGCTCCTTGTTACACGCTAAATAAGCTGTTCGTTACTTACTAGATAAGTTGTTCGTTACACGCACGATAAGCTCCTCGTTACACACTAGATGATCTGTTCTTAGATAAACTGTTCGTTACTCGGTAGATAAGCTGTACATGCATTACATGCTAGATAAGGTGTGTTTACACGCGTACGCTAGATAAACTGTTCGTTACTCGATAGATAAGCTGTACATGCATTACATGCTAGATAAGGTGTGTTTACACGCGTACGCTAGATAAGCTGTTCGTTACAGATTAGATATTGCCGCGTAACAGCATAATATGTAAACAATATCGCGCCGTTACAATGCTTTCATCGCTAACCTGATTTCTATCCAGCTCGCATTCTCCTTGTTCCTTTTCTCCTTGTTCCTGGAACGTCAGGATAATCAAAGCCACAAAAATGTTGAGGAAGAAAAAGGAAAACACCACAACAAAGAAAATATAATACAAAGCGATCTCTATTTTATTATCAACCACAGGGCCGCGGTCGACGACTGTTGTATCAATGGAGGCTTGCATAAGTCTGTATGGAGAGATCAAAGAAAAGAAATATGCTAAAATAGTGTGTCTCGAAAGTGGAAAACCGTAATCTACGGTTTAAAGTCCTTATCAAAGAAAACAGAAAGATCAAGCAATTTTGAGATGTTAAAATAAAGGTAGCACCTTTTAATTTATTGTTTCGTTACTTTTTACCAATTCTAGCTCAGCAGGGAATGACATGAGAGATTCCCGCACGATATACTAGCATCTTAAAATGCAATATTGTATCATATAGGTGGTGCTAAACTGATAAAATTATTCAGTTACACCCACCATCTCTTAACAAACAACTTAAACATGTAAATTTAAAACTTTCTTTTTAATTTCCCTATTGTATTAACTCTATATGCATTGTTTCGATTGTACTTATAAATACTGTCATTATTGTTTCACGCTGGCCACACTGAGGATTGCATTTGTAAATGCCCAAACATTTCTGTAATAAAACTTAAAAGTGTTGTGTGTTTCGTTAAAGTTATCGTTAAACTGATGCTCCTTAGACCTTTTGGTAATGATAAGATTATGAAGAAACAACATACAGCTGTTCATATTTTAAATTACTATATAACAGGAGTTTCGAAACGTTTAGCGGCCAGGAACCCCCGTCTCAATTACTGTGCTCCTATTTCTATTGTTCTTTCTATTTTCATACAAAAAGTTAGTAGTAATTGCATAATCTATATTTGCGCTATTTGGGTATCCGAATGACTGACATTAATAATACTGTTCTATGATCTTATTCATAATAGCAAAACTACTAGATATAACTTAGCCATGGTGACTAAGCATAGTTATCTTACTCGAAGTGCAACCAATGAAGAATTATCTATATAGAACATTATAGAACCAATTTAAGAAAATTCTGTCCTACTGTAATTGGTAAATATTTTTGGAATAACATCCCTTTATCTATTCGTTCAAAATCAACCAAAAAAGTCTTTAGAAAATATCTTCAGCGTTTCTTTCTCGCAAAGTAATAATAATTTTTGTTTTAATATTTTCGTGATAGTTTCTTTTCCTCCTTCCGTGAAATAAAAGTTATGTACACAGTGAAATTAAGGGCACATCATTAGATTTCTATATCGTCCCCTATTTCTTTTCATTCTACATTGGTTTTATTCTTTTTAAAGTTATTTATTCATTTATTTATATAACTTAATTATAGCTATAAAATAACTTGTGAAATAAAAAATGAAATGAAATAGTACCTTTACCACTATATCTAGTATTTGACACTCGTTATCCCACATTGGACCCCACCCCCTCCCCCCCTCCTTCTCCTCTCAAAAACCCTGCCTACACCCTGATAGTGTTGTATACTCACGCTGGCCACCCCTCTCCCGTAGATGACGTAAACAAAGACAACATTGCACTGCCGACCCAGTTGAAGTGATAATCCTGATTGCTCCATTTTCTCTCACTAGCCTGACGATTAACAGATGAAGAGAATCGTATACATAAACAAAGTTTTAAAAAAAAACCCGCATTGTTTTGAGAAACTTCTATTGTTTTTGTTCTTTTAACACGAGTAAATAAATCGCACAACGAATTCGAGATCCGAAATCGTTTGTGTTTTATGTAAGCAGATTGGATCATTGAGGAAATCAATGACGTGATTCATTATGAATCAGAGACAGAGACAGAGAGAGACAGAGATGATGATGATGATGATGATGATGATGATGATGATGATGATGATGATGATGATGATGAAACTTTATTTGAACACGGCACATTTACATCAGTTAAAACTGCTTTTCAGAAAAGCCGTGTATACAATTAAAATATTTACAGAACTATAATTATAGATAATAATAATTGTAGATTAAAATAGCTAGTAAAACTATTTACAAAAATATATAAATATAAAACTACAATAAAATATTTCTTACGTTAAATAACAGCGAGATCGTTTATATTCTTTTTGAAAAGAGA
>JAOTRI020168712.1:0-19685 GCA_028564885.2 Zoanthus sanctaehelenae
ATGTGTAACCGTACATCCTGTGCCCAAGTTCAGGAGCTGCCATAAAGCCATTATGGTGGTAACCGGGAGGGCACATTATATATTTATGTATGTATGTATATATATATTCCAGGAAGACGTATTAACGTGCATCGAGAGCGCTCAACACTAGGCGGTGGAGCTGAATATAACAAAATGTTGAGACCGAAGTCCTCTTGACTTTTGTTTATTTCATACAGAACTGTTTCGCACAGAACAGGTCTGCGCTCCTCAGTGTATAAACTAAACAGATCACTCTATAACCTTTGAAGCTCTACAATACCGCAGTCATTTTAAAAGCGGAAATTCCATGTCATTAAAGGTTCCCGAAACTAAGAATACTGTTAAGAATATTTTCACCCTACAATTGTAACAATATCCAGCCGAAAAACAATATTCTTTTAAAAAGCTCGCTAAATCCTTTTACGAGCCCAGTGGCCCATGTTGCAGGCACTTGTCTCCGGATTCCGTAGTGTTAAGTGGATGAGAGTTTTTAGTATATTAGCTAAGATGATTATTCGAGAAAAGAGATCGACAATTTTAAAAATTTCCGATTCAGAAACAGCAACAAAGCTGGCCGCTATTTTTAAACTGAAAGCCGTCCTTGCTATGACCACCGCGCGGTGATTATAACCAGGGAAAATGAAGTTCTCAACCAATCAGCGCGCACCATTTCTATAATCACCGCTAGGAATTATACTAAATTCCTATAAACTTTGGGATCTGGTTAAGATTTAGTTTGTATGAATAAAGAATAGTACGCCCCGATTTGCCAAAGTGAGCGTGTACCTAGCTTAAAGATATATAATAGACAAAACAATCTAAACAGCAGTTTCAAAAGACTATCTTTTAAATGATACTTACCTCGTTTTAGTCCACCGTTACGGGCGCTTCCAGCATATCTTGGATGATTGCCTAGAGAATGAATAATATTTTAGATACTATTACCCAGGGTTCATGTTAAGGTAAAAAGTGAAAAAAAAAATTAAGCAGTTTCAAAAAACAATCCGGCGAGGACTTGACAGTGATATTTTTTTTCTCATCAGAAAGTCTTCCCCATCTCCAAACCATCAACCTCAAAACCACGCGGATGCAGAATGCAATACAATTGAACTTTTACAACTCGAGTAGGATAACACAGGTTTTCCAAATACACATGTCTGCCAAAGGTAACCCTTACAAAATCAAGTTGCCGTTATTTCCGACTTTAACCCTATCTAGCCCGGGCTTTTTTGAGGTGTCACAGCTCAGGAAAGAGGGAGGGGGGGAGGAAGAAGGATGATTCCGCTCCCTCCTCTTTAATTTTCTTACTATTCATCCTAGGGTGATGAATTTTTGCACAAATAGTAATCACTATAAGAACTACTTAGTTTTAGAGTTAGGAACGGCTAATTACTGATGACGCCATAAGGGCGTCATCAAATATGTTTGGATTGATATTTTTTATACTCATTACAGAATGCAGATGTTAAATAAACAACGTGAAATATCATGTTTTAATAACTTTAGTAGAATCATTCCTTCACTTAGGGCATTAAATAAATATAATTTCCTTTTGACGTATTGATGACGTCATACATACGGTATTGTTTATGTTATTGTAGAGAGTCAGCACACTGTATAAAGACGCTTCAAATTTATCTAAGTTAAATATCTGAATAACTACTTGAATGGAGTGTTTGCTCTTATGACATCATAAATCACGTGATTTTAACAATACTATGCCGTCATTAGCTATACTCTCTATCATAAATTTTCCCATATATCATATATTTAAATATAATCCCTCTTTCAATTTACTATTTTTTTAATGCTTCAAAAAACCATAACTAACGGAGAGAAAAGTTCAATATGAACCAAAACATCTGCTACAAAATAAAGTCGAAATATCTTTTGGATTAGGGGTTTAGGAATGTTTAAAATTGTTGCTATAGCAACAAGAACTTTCAAACTTTGCAAACAGTGACAGCTACTCTGTTATATTATTTACAAGAAAACAGTACACAAAAGTGAAAAAAACGGTAAAAAAGAAATTTTTTAAAAAAATGAAAAGTTACCCACACTGCATTGTTTTAGCAGTGTATACGTATGGTTTGTTTGCTGCAAATCTTTACAAACAAAACATGGGACTGTTTTCCAATTAGTTTACACTCCAAAAATCGCCATTGCATAGTTCATAAGCATCTAAAACAAAATGCAATGCAAAAAACGACCTTTGAATTTGCTGTTACCAATTTGCATCACAACAAAACATATATCATACGAATCTCAGTAAAATTTTTGTGGCTAGTCATGAAAATTCAGCTTCTTACTGCAAATGCGTTCCAAAGTTATTTAGAAAAATGCGCCCCCCATCTTCCCCCTCCTCGGCAAGATAGGGTTAAGTTAGCTAAGCTATAGCTGCGTGAAACTTTCTTTGTTGAGGCTGATTTCCTTATATTCGTTAGAAGGCATCAATTTTTTTTGTTAAAATTCTTTATTTTTTTTCATCAGCTTTCGATGGACTGTTCCAATATTAGAAATTAATGTCAAATATCTCAGGTATTTTCGTAATAGAGATTCTGGTTTTCTATGAGACTTACAATTGTTGATTGTATTTAAAGAACATATACTGATCCATTTTACTTGGTTACCTGTAGATGATCTTCTTGTAGAACGAGATGAAACAACTTTATTTTGCTCAAAAACTTCGCCAAGTTCCCTGACATTTCCTTGATGCAATTGCACAACACCTCGTCTTGCCTTTGGGACCACATGTGACACTGCGAACAAGATGAAAAAAGGTTATTACAAAAAAATTTATAATAAAAATAAATAAATATCAAATTTGGTTTCACAGGCACGAGACATCTGCATCTGCATCTAGGCCGGTTACACGAAAGAAAAAGTTCAGCCTTCGATTCACACTCGACACCCGATAGAACGCACTCCTTGATATTTGATAACTACCATACTTATAAAAAATATAAGAAAATTTTTTATTGCAGTATTTTAAGTAGTTTGGAGTAGCTTACTTCAGTTGCGATTTGTAACAACTAGAATCATGGCTGCGTGAACTCGCCTCTCTTATATGCTGCGATTAAGTTTAATTCTAAGTTGAATTTAACGTATAGCTGCGTGAAGTTTGGATTCTCTTAACTGTCGCTTTTTATTTCAAAAAATAATTTTTCTTTGAAACTGACAATCAATTATGATTATAAGAAATGTGTCCCTTTATTTTCTATAAAAGAATAAAGTTCAAATGAGCCAATGGGTTAACAAGTCATAAGGAACGAGTTAATCAGACGTGGTCTAATAATTGTACCAGAGAAAAAATGACCGGTAACTCTAATATCTAAACCTGAACATAGGCCTAACCCTATTCCCTAAGCCTAACTCTAATCCCTAATCCCTAACCTTAATCCTAATCCCCAACCCTCCTAATCTCTAACCCAACCCCTAATATCTTAACCTGAACCTAGGCCTAACCCTATTCCCTAAGCCTAAGCCTAATCCCTAACATTAATCCTAATCCCAAACCCTCCTAATCTCTAACCCAACCCCTAATATCTAAACCTGAACCTATGCCTAACCCTATTCCCTAAGCCTAATCCCTAGTAACCTTAATCCTAACCCCCAACCCTCATAATCTCTAACTCTAGCCCTAATCCCTAACTCTAACCCCAATCCAAGTTTTCAACCGTATGACCAGCCGCTGACTGTCTCATAATTTGACTCATGACTCATTGTTTTATTTGACTCACACAACATAACTTTTCTTCATGCTTGCCAATAAAATGCACTAAAAATTAAAGAAGAGTTTCATACCAGATAGATTCCTGTGCTTGTTTTGACTGCGATAGCAATATTTATCAATGTTAAAGGCTTTACTTGAGCTTGTTCTGGTGGCAGGAGATTTTATTACACCTTGGTTAGATTTTTTATGATTCTCAGTAGAGGGAGAGTGATCCGCACTTGAGCGATCAACCTCAGACAGCATTTGGTTTTTCTTTTCTGTTTCATTCACTGATAAGAAGTTATCAACAGGAAATTTACTAGAATTTTGTAGCTCTGTTTTGTTCGAGCTATCATCTAGTTGTTTTGTTACAGGCGACATCTCGTAATTATCGATATACTGATTTTCAAAAATTCTTTTACTTGACTGTAGAAACTTTTCTGTTTCGTTTAACTTTTCGTTTGTGGAATAAGCGTTTGTTTCTGTGCAAAATTTGAATTGTTCGCTAGAACTAAGCTTGCTGTCAGCGCAATTTTGATGACAATAATTATTTAATGTTTGCTCCTGCGCATGCGAGTCCGTATCGTGGACTTCAGTTTCAGGTAGATCACAACCTTCCTTCTTTACTGCACATTGCGTCACGGTAAAATGTTCAACGCTATTCAAGCAAAAAGAATCAGTATAATTTACACTGTCACGATAACGGACGACCGGACAGGCTCCATCATTGCACTTGGTGGTGAGTAACTCACCAGCGTCGAAACTGGCTTTGTTTTCAAGTGCTTTACAGAAGCCTTTGTCTTTATCTGTGTTGTCAAACACGCTAGTTAAGCTACTTAGCTGGCATTCCCGATTTATACCAAGTGTTGTTTGTGAACCATCTGAGATAAAAGGGCACTTGCTGTTATCTCCCAATGCGTCTGCATAATTTAACGAAGTGATTGAGGGTGCGTTTGGAGAGCCACCATCCACGTAATACAAAGGCGAATGGGTCCATAGATCGTCATCAGTAAGATAATCGGTCTTAAAATCTTCTCCCATATCGCTTGTGCTGTCCGCGTATGACAGAGCATCTTCTACGGGTTGGTAACTAGCTACTTCGCTTTGGTTTACAGTTCTCAGACTTTCCGAATGGGAGTTGATGGAGACATCAAGATAAATATCATCGCACTGCAAAATAAAATAATGGTTGAAATGCAGTGTACTGAAATGTTGAAATAAGAAATCATTTGAGCAAAAAAGCAGAGTATGTTTTGTTTCGTATAATATTACCGACACAAACAAGGCGGGATATTAAAAAAACAAGAGAAAAGCTGTAAACTTTTAACCTTGAACCAATAGCAAAGGTAAGCCAATAGAAAATTATGGTGCATAAAAAAACTTTGAAATAAATACCAAATTAACGCTTGGTTTACCGGTTCAATAAAACAAATTTAAGATATATTGGAACCATATCAGCACGCGTATATTCTTCTAAAACTGAGCAAAGGCTGACTGGCTGAAAATATTTTATTTGGAATTCACATGTTTTAAAGCATTGTTAGATGTGCAATCTATCAAAAAAATCCTGGCGAAAAAACAAAACTACCATTTTCACCTGGAATTTCTCTTTCTTGTCTTTCTCAATTTTACAAAAAGCTCCTTTCTCATCATTTGCCGACGTTTTGTCTGAAAGAAACAAATTCACAATAAAGGAAGGAAAATGGAATGCTAAAATTATAATAATAATAATAATAAATAGAGGATATTACATAGGTGCGCGGAGATACGGATTTTATCTTCGAGTGTTGAAAAAATATATCACGAGTGAGCGTTGTGAACGAGTGAGATATTTTCAACAGAAGAAGATAAAATCCGTATCTCCAAGCGACCATGTAATATTCTGTTTGTAGTATAATTATCCAGAAAATACTTTGCAGCCATGTTGAACGAATCGCAAAGCTGCCGTGATCGAAGCACACTCAAAGTGTAACCATGGTAACGTGTTATTTTCAGTAGTGAAAATAACAAGTTTTCGAAAGGGAGAAATATATTTCATGGATAATTATATGATAATAATCTTTATCATTTATATTGCAGATATTCTATAAAATAATCATATGCGCATTACAATAACAAGGATTTTACTCCTGGACCTACGGTTAAACGTCCTTATCCGAGAAGACGCGAAAGTCTAACCATTTGCAGATGTTAGAGTAAAGGCAGCACTTTCTCCTCAATTATGTTAAGACCCTGAGTGTTGGTCCGGTCGGGAATCGAACCCCAGCCTCCCGCACGATAGATTGGCACTTTACCAACTAGGCTAACCTATTTTTGTTTAAATCTATTTGTGTAGAAGATTAACTTTGTAAAGATTTTTTTCAGATTAGTCAAATCACATTGAGAAATGTATATGTTCAGTGGAAAATATGGAAACTATATTAATGAAACCTAGGTCGGTGATTTGGGTTCAGAGATGTCCGTCATAAAACTATTGCCATGGCAACGGCGAATAAGATGGACGTACATAATTGGTATCAAATGATAGCCAGTGATATTTTAGGAAATGTCATTAAGTTTGGTTGTAACGTACACCATTAGGAGGATATACACGATTAAAGTTGGTGCGGGCATTTTTGCCCCTCCCTGGTCTAGATAGGGTTAAAGACACATAGTAGGCAAATTTGTCCTACTTTTCAAATCATGTAGTTACAGAGTCTAGATCGAACCAAATGAGAAGATAGTAAGAAAAATATTCTTAATGAAAGTGTTATTGATTGAGTAATCCCCCCCGCCTAGGTATTTTTACATTTGTAATGAATTTTTAAGTTGATGTTACTCGTTCGTTGCATGACTGTTTTCCTTGAATTTTGACGAAGGTATAAGTTGTCTCCAGCAAAACTGACTACGATCGTTTGGGTTGAAATATCTCTACTTAATTATTTGTTGAAAAGTATATGACATAATAAACACTAAATAATTTGACAAAACGTATAAAGTCTTGCTCAAAATTTCACGCCACTTCATTTCAATAATAATAGACTTTATTTAGGTGTCAAGTCTTTCTAGCCGGCCAAAGGCCCACTAATTGGGGACACCATCTTTACTACTCTTAGTTGGACGGAGACCTTTCACTTTACAACACACACATATAAACACAGATGTAATCCCCGAGGGCCTACGGTTTAACGTCCTTATCCGAGAAGACGTGAAAGTAATAATACTTAAAATTCTTAAAATAAACGTTTTCGATTAAAACAAAACGGGACAAAAAAAAAGTAAAGTTGAGCAGAACTAAAAAGGACAAAAGATGCAACGTACGACAGAATGAAAGTGGGCAAAGGACGTGACGTGACTGAAAAACTCTAATAACAACTGGAGAGTTTTCATGCAAGGAGTATGGTGATACTCACCAAAATTACTAAATTTCCTCGATTTAAAAGCTGATAGCTGAAATGAAGAAAGAAAAGAATAATATATCCAACCATGAAGAAAAGTCTTAACTAATTATTCTTTATATTGTTGTTATGACACATAACGTTTGTTCATCAAATTTACTCAAAAACTGATTCAATCATAAAGCCCTATATTTATTATAGGTATTTGCGTTAGTTAGCAAACTTAAGTAAATCGGTTTTTTTGTCCAGTGTACATGTCAGACATAAGAACAGAACGTCTGGAGATACTAAAGGACGTCGTGTGCAATGGTAGTTAAGACAGGTGTACCTCCAGGGTTTGCTAGTTTTCGATCGATTTTTTTTTCTCCATGGGTGAAAGGGCAAGGCTAACGTTGGCGCTGTTGGTTTTCGACTAAAAGTTTCCCAGTTCGTTCCAAGTTCAGCTTCAATTTGAGTATTTGTGTGAATTTATTTTCTGCCTAAGCTAGCTAAAATTTCCATCCTTCAGGGGTAGGTAAATGAGTACCAGCATCTGTTGGGAGCTAACCTGCAATAACTTTGAGTCATGTCCAGGGGGTGGGTAAATGAGTACCAGCATCTGTTGGGAGCTGACCTGCGATGAATTTGAGTCCCGTGTAGGGGGAGTCAAAGACACTAATAGCACGACAAAAACTAGAAAAAAGCACCTGCTCCATAGGCCAATCTATTGACTCCCTTTTTATGAAAGCTTAGCTTCTCCGGGAAAGGGATTATCTCCTTGGTTCAAAGATTTCTACTCAGTATTTATTGACCAATCGATTATCAGACACCGATAAAGAACGTCTACATGGACCAAGGAAAGAGCGCGTAAATTAACTGTAAAAGACACGAATACACTGAAAAGTTTGTTCGTTTTTCCAGAAAATGTTTATTTGTTTTTCCTCTCTCGGTTTATGATGAATAGGTCCATCACATTAAATCAGGATTTTTCATATCAAACATTGAACGAGCTATAGCGTAGTACAATTACTAAAAGACGCTACGTGTATGTAATCGAACCTTTTACTCGTTCAATGTGGAATTAGTTTACATGAGTGTGTTTTAAATTAAGCAATCTTCTCATATCTGACGCGCACGTGGAATAATTGTTAATTATTTCAACTGTGCACTAACAGGCGAACTACTTGTTTTTTTGAGAATAATTGAAAGGTTCATTCTCACAAGATTTTTGTCGCATTGGTAACAATTGCAAGGAAATTTATATTCGTGTTTCTTTAATTTAAAATTTTTTCTTTCTCCATGGGTAGCGGGAATACCTTTTCAACCCTCATTTTCTCATTTTCAAGGAATTACCTATACTCAAATAAATCGAACTTCAGGGCCCAGTTGTTCAAAACCTGATTGGCACTAACCCACAAGGAAATATTTGAGTTGGGATTAACAAGTTTTATTCTTTGAAAATCCGAACGGCATTCTAACTCAAAGATGAAACTGCTACTTGAATTTTACTGGTTACCAGCCTTTATGAACAAGTATTTCTGAACCAAAGAAAGATAAGGAAACCTCAAAGGCAAAAAACCATCAACTTTTAATCCTTTCAAACCCAGTTCTATTGCTGAATTCTCCCAACTTGTTCCCATTGACTTTTTATAGAGCAAGTTTGAGAGAATTTTACTCTTTATCGTTAGTAGTTTATTTTGTTTGATCAGTTCTCAATTTCTCATTAACAAATGTCTAACTAAATATGTGGTATGTAAGGAGAAATTGGGTGTTGATACCTGTTGGGAGTGAAAGGGTTAAAGGCAATTAAATTTTGAAGACCATTTGACAATGACAACAAATTCAAAAGACCTTTTGCAAATAAAATTATATGCCGACGGCTTTTCAACAGAAACCGTTGCAAAAAGCTGGTCTCATTGTTATAAATGCTAATGCAAGTTCGAGTTTTTCCACTCTGAAAACAATTAAAAAATACTTAACTTTCGAAAGTAAGTTATTGTCGGTTCGTTGTGTAAAATAGAGGTCAGTGGCTTTTATTTTGCCAGTATTATTCAATTCGGAATGCAGATGAAAGGAAAAATAACGTTTACAATCTACTCGTTTCCGAATTTCAACTTGAGATTCATGAAAAATAATTTTTAAAATGCTCTAGACTCACTTTCACTGCATGCTTTTTAATAGTTAACAAGGATAAAACTATATCCAACGAATCAGCAGTAATTTGAACCAGCAGTACCTTGGAAACTGGATCTGATCTATTTCAAATTGTGGTAAAAATATATACACGTATCGAGTTATCAAGACGTAGAAGGTTTTCTTAATTTAGGTATTTGGGGCTTATGTAAAATCAATAACATTAATTAACATCCTTCAATTGTTAAGAAATGTTACTCTCATGGCGTAAAGGCAATCCAGCACAAGAATATGCACAGAGACCACATAGCAAACGATCTTTTCCTTTCCTGCACCAAAAACATCCACCTTATTTGAAGGTTACGTTGTCAGGTAAACTGCTAATAGCTGTAAACCTTACGATCGAGGGTTATACCAATTTAATTCCCGCTGAAACAAGCGGCTTAAAGTTGCAGATCAGTACCCTGGACATAAGATCATCATCATATCGTCTTTATGCCTCAGTGGCTTATATGAGAATAACAAAGTTCTTCCACTCTCTCCTGACGGTAGCTTTGACCCGCGCCTTCTCCCATGACCTCCATCCTATCTCGCCTCTCTCTTGATTAATATAAATTCTCTCACTAAATTTTCAACCTCGAATATTGCGTTTCTAGCGTTCTGATTGGTTCACTCATGATCAATCTCGGTTATCAGCTCATATACCGAATGACCATATATGGAAACTAACAAAAAAATCTTGTTTATCAAATTATTCAAAGTTTTTTGCTATTTTCAAGTATCGAAGGATTCGGAAAACTCATGAAATTAATAAGACAATTGTTTCATTCACACTTGTTGGATATGAGATATTATAGCCAACTCGGCGCTACGCACCTCGTTGGCTATTTACCATCTCATATCCAACGTGCGCTCTTGGAATAATTGTTAAATATCATGCTTTTGGAGAACCAATAGCCTTATCAGTCTCTGGGCGTCCGCCCTGTATTTCTTAGAATCTCAACCAAAAGATGGGACTTGTACATTATCTTCATTTAGTAGATTAACTCTGCATCTGGTTTCGGTGACATAACAATGTTTTTAGGTAAAGGTATCAAACCTTTGCCCAGCCCCTAAACTGGAGAACCCAAGGAATCATTCTTCCTCTGGCCCCAACCTTTTAACATTTCCGGAATGGATGACCCTACCAGGAGCAGAGCTCGTGCCGAAGTAGCGGTACAGAGCACAAGGACGCACAAACCGCCTCACCAAGATAAGGTGCAAGTTTAAGGTTATTCTCGCGAACCAAGCACACCTTGGCATATACTTTGAAAAAATTTCGATTGCGAGTTTTATATTCATTACTTTCCCGCTGGTTTTGATGCAAGCAAATCCAACAAATAAAAGAAATAAAATGTTTGTTGCACTCTGGTTAAATGGTTTATAAATGTTAAAAAAATCCCAACGTCTCGACTGAATCCACAGTCTTCTTCAGGGTAAAAGTACTGGTAAATTCTAAACAAAGCATTAAAAAGTCCAAAAAATGAATATAATTAAAGACTATTGTTTTAAAAGTCTTAAAATTCTTTAAAAGTCAAGCATAAATACTCCCGAGGGTGAAATATGTCTGTGGATTCAGTTGAAACGATCGGATTTTTTTAACTTTTTTTTAAGACATTTAACCAGGACATTTAACCAGTGCAACAAAAATTGTATTACTTTTATGAATACATCTGGTTAGAGGAAAAACATTAGTAAGTCCAACAAATGTAATGGCGGGCTACGCAAACTTATATTGGAAAGTATTGTAATTATATAATTTAGTGCACAAACAGAAGATTCACATCCGACCAGTAAAAAATAGAAAACGCTGCAATGTTTTTTTACATACAATCTAGTACGTCGTCTTTTACATAGGCAAAGTACAGAAACATTAAAATGGTAAACTATTCTTAATTCTTTCACTCCCATTTGAAATATTAAGTTCTCCCAACATGAGGCCATACATTTCGTTAGACAAGTTTGAGAGAATTTCACCTTTAATCATCAGTAGTTTTCTTTGTTTGATCAATTCTCATTTTCTTATAACCAAATTTCTTATTTTGTATTTGTCATGTAGGGAGAAATTTAGCGTTGATAAATTATTGAGAGTGAAAGGGTTAAGAAATAGGGACGAAGCGGAAGGGAGTTTGGAACTTTGGCTGTCTGTAACGACAACTTTGTAGGACTACGAATCATCAACTATTAAAACGTGTTTGTTAATTGAGCCAACGAAAGTTTTAAAAGTTATTCGAAAGTGAATGCTACCTTGAAAGACTAATCAAGACTTTTAAAAAAATGCTCTGAAGTGGATTTAATTTGAAGCTATTACGTATACCTCTGTCATGAGGAGTCACCGTTGTTGTTACGTATACGTCTGTTATGAGGAGTCACCGTTGTTGTTACGTATACGTCTGTCATGAGGAGTCACCGTTGTTGTTACGTATACGTCTGTCATGAGGAGTCACCGTTGTTGTTACGTTGTTACGTATACGTTTGTCATGAGGTGTCACCCTTGTTGTATGTAGAGAAAGCTTGGCTTTATAGACCACTTTCATAAATGGTGGCTATTTTAGTACGCTTTTGTCTTTATTCAAAATTGCCTGACTGGCCTCGTCTTTGAGTGAACAATACAAAAGAATATTTTTAACCAAACGAGGCTAGCCAGGCAAATTTGAATAAAGATAAAAGAATACTACGTCAGCCACCATTTATGAAAGTGGTCTATAAGGATTAGTATGGCCTTAAATTATGCGGGGGTAAAGTGACTTTATGGAAATGCAGCGTGGCTTTGTAAAAATCCGGCGTGACGCTAATTGAAGAGGAGCCAGAGAGAGTTTAAGGATAGACACCCGGGGTGGCTCAGTGGTCGGACTCAAGTAGTTATATGAGATCAAACCCTTAACTTGTACTACTAAATGAGGCAAATCACTACGCGTTGTAGATTACTAACAGGTTCATATACCTATTGAGATTCTAAACTATGGATAGAGAGGCTTGGCTTTAACTCCCATTGAAATTATTAAGTTCTCCCAACTTAAGCCATACTTTTCATTGGACAAGCTTGAGAGAATTTCACTTTTAACCATCAAAAATTTGCTTTGTTTGATCAATTCTTATTTTCTCATTACCAAATGTCTTAATTTGTTATGTAGGGAGAAATTTAGTGTTGATAACTGATTGGGAGTGAAAGGGTTAAGAATTGCACTGAAGAACACTTTTTAAGGAGTTGTTATTGTTGTTATTAATTATTTAAATTATTTTTATCTATTTATTATTTATTGTATTTCGTCTACATATCTTTTCAGTAGTGTTATATGTAGCAAAGAAATCACGGGCAGTGTTAGTCTCACATTGATATCTTATACTATAAATCCCATTCAAATTTTTATTAAGGTATTCGATTCTTTTCAAAAGTATTCCTTTAAAATCTGAATAATTGTTGTTCAATACTGTAAAAATAATATTTGCAAAACTTGTAAGCTAAGCTAAGCTAAATCCTTAACAAGCTCAGTGGCCCATGGATCGGGCGCTTATCTCCGGTTTCTGCAATGTTAAGCGGATGAGAGTCTTTGACTCCCCCTGGACGAGACACTAATCCATTGCAGATTAGCTCCTAGCAGACGCTGTTACTCATTTACCTACCCCGGAAGGATGGAAAGCTGAGTTGGCTTAAGCGGAAAAGAAGGTCACACAAATGTTCGAATCTCGGCTCAGTGCCGGGATCTAACGGGGTTCCTTGTGGCTTTGAAGCAATAATCGTACCAACTGCATTAATCACGTCTTCCCTTGCAAAACTTGTGCTCAGTTTTAATTAAAGAGAAACCCTATTTATATGCTTTCCATCCTCCCGGAGGCAAATGAGTACCAGTGTCTGCTGGGAGCTAACCCGCGATTGATAAATGTCCCGTCCGGAGGTAGTCAAAGACTCTCGTCCGCTTAACACTACAGAAGCAGGAGATTAACTCCGGCTCCATGGGCCACTAGGCTCGAAAGGATTTAGCTTAGCTATTTGTATGACACAAATGTATTTTTTCCATTCCAAAGTTTTATTGGTGGAGGTCACCATCCACTTTGACATCAAGAGACACTCATTCGGGCTCAAGCAGACCACATAACCTTACTTAATCTTGGAGTCAGTTCAAAATTTCTCCTCGAAGTTCTTCTTTAATTTACCCATAGTTCCCAGGGTCCAAGTGATCTTTGAAAGGACAGAAATATGCTATTCACGTGATCACTAGGGATCGCTGTAAATAGCACAGCGGTGCAGTAAAATCCCGGCACATGGGAAGTAATTTCACTTTAGAAGGACACCGAAAAAGACATTTGGAGAAAGAGGGATCCGGAACAGGCCAAAGGACAAGGTTTATTTCGTGATTCTTTCGCAAAGCGATGGTCAAGGCTGCACTTTCTAACCTTTGGTTACTATTAGTTTTCTATCTACAAATGTTATGGGAGAGCATCCATAGCAAGTCTTACTTAATCTTTTCAGTGACATGTTTTTGAACGAAAGGGCAAAATAGGACTTTTTCGAAAGGCGATATCATCAATAAACTAAACTTAGGAAAATTTACATTTAGTTTGTTGACAATTCTTATTGTTCATACGGCTGGTCGAAAATGGCGTGAATGCTCAGTTGAAATGCGCATGTGTGAACTTTGCAGTTGAAGCTAAAGCTGACTCAAGTTTCCACACGTAAGATTTTGGTGAAGAGAGAACCATTATTAGCTTGGAGCTAACTTGTGAGAAAATTAGCTATTGTGTTGCATCCAGGGGAGCGAGCCAATAAGCGTTATCTGTTTAGCTAAAAAGCTTTGATATAGCGTCATGTTATCTGGTCTCTTGATTTGTTTGAGAATCATTTAGCTTGGCTCGTTGAACTTAGGCAATAGTAAAAACAGAAATAATAGTTTCATTACGTTTTGTCTTTTGTGTCTTTTCCCTTCTGATTAGGATGGCAAAAGAAAAAGAAGTGTATAACTTAAATTTTCTTCATGGTGTAATTTGCGTTGAAGTTTGGAAAAAACACAGACTTACTTAATTTGACTACTAAATACAATATTATTTTCAGTTTGATGAAGTAAAAATCATAATTTAGTAGCTCCAAGAATACCTCATTAATATATATAATGATTTTACAAAGAAATCGAACATATCAATAAAAACAGTGCCTGTGTTCTATTACTAAATGCTACTTGTGACGTCACCAAAAATAATAAGGTAGTTACCAGTCTCCCATTACCTGGTCAAGATACGGAAGGGAACTAACTCTTAAAACTTTAAACGGAATGTAAACAAAAAAAATTAATCGAATTGTTTTTGCCATTAACATAAAAAAATGAACGACTTTTTATACATACAAAGATTCAAGTTTTATTAAATTCAATAAAAGGAAATGTTACAGTTTTGACTGGCCTGCAGGTAGCTAATTGTGGCAGGCTTGTCTAGATCTATTAAAACAGAAGCGATTGCAACATCAAAATATACCCCACATATGATATGTACACTTTATATGTTTGTTTTAAATTAATTTAAAATGAGAGTTAACGAAGGTGAATTTGACTTTTTAATTGGAAAACGGTTTAGTTTCAATTAGTTTAATCAACTAACAAACTTTTTATATTTTAACATATCTTTACCAGGTTGTACAAATATAGTTTTACTGTTTAACTTATAACAAAATTCTATTAAAACGTTAATTTCTAATATATTTATTTTATTAATAGTTGAATTACAATAGTCAAAACAACAGTGTATTATTATTTAGGGAGTATTTATATATGTACACTTATAGAATATTTATCATTATATATAAAGTGTGCAAAGCATTACTGTCGGCGAACATAGTCATTAAACCAACTTGAATGTAACTTCTTTGCTCCTTAAATCTGCTCTATCTGAGGTTTCATAGGCAACAACTTCGTCGGTCTTCTTTCGTTGCTAGTGCATGTTAAAACGGTTAAAAGTGAAACTTAAATTGAACTGCATTTTAACTCAATAAAATTAGATTTTAAAACTAAGTTATCAAAGCTTATTTTCATTGACTTTCAAATCAAAGTAAGTAAGTCCCTTGTCAAGAAATTTGTATCTATAATTTTTATGAAGACTTTACATTTCATTCATGAAAGACAGACTTTAGACTCTTCTAAGCAAACACATTAAAACGAAATTAAAAATTGGGACAAACATATACCAAACTCATAAGATATGGAATTGAAAAGCAAAGTTTTCTGTTCGAAGTAAAAACTTCAGTTTGGGTTTTAAAAAAATACTTAGTTTTGCATAATACATTAACTTATTTTAGAATTTTAGAATCAAACTATTTGTTTGTGTTAAATACAACTGCTTTTAGCGAATGATGCAAGCCTCAGCATGGCTGCGTATATCTAGCGAATTTTCCGTTTACAAAATCTTTATATTTAAAATCATAATTTTTAACAGAGACAAGAAAGTCTGAGCCCGCGATGGGAATCGAACGAACGCTAGTCTGGTGCTCAACCACTGAGCCACTGAGAACGTACATGTACGTGATAGGGGATATAGCGTCATGAAACACGGACTGAGGAAGTATTACACATACAATGAGAACATTAGTGTACAAAAGACGCAATGTTTCTCTATGGTTATATATCTTATATATTTTCTTTTTAAGTGTAATATTAATCTATTTTTTACACTATTAATTCAAATTTTTAGTCGTGGAGAGTTTAACCAATATCAATAAAGTAAAATTATAAACAAAAAAATGTTATTGGGCTCTTAGTAGGTCTTTGGCGGTCACTTGACAAGGCTACCTTAAATCGATCAGCACTAATGAAACTATCAACAAACAGAAGAAGTAGGTTGATATTGATAAAATGGCAAAGTTTCAGCTATGGAATTCAAAATGTAAGCAAATGAAAAGCAACAGAAAATAGAATATTATCTATTATCTAAGGATTGATATGACTAAAGAGCAAGGCTTGTTCTCTAGAACCAATTTTATATACTATGCCTTCTGGCTATTTTTAACCTACTCTTTCCATTTTCGAATATCGTTATGCCATAAAGCTAAATCCTTTTACAAGCCTAATAGCCCATGTCGCAGGCGCTTATCTCCGGATTCTGTAGTGTTAAGCGGATGAGAGTCTCCGACTCCCCCTGGACGGGACAATAATCCATCGCAGGTTAGCTGGTACTCATTTACCAGCCCAGGAAGGATAAAAAGCTGAGTTGGCTTAGGCGGAAAAGAAGGTCACACAAATATTCAAATCTCAGCTCAGTGCCGGCGGGATCGAACTAGGAAACTTTGTTGTTGGAAGACAGAGATCTTACCAACTGCGTCAACCACGTCCGCCCCAACAATATGCCATGATTAAACTAGAAAAGCGCTCAGAGAGCATAGACCTCCGCCAAGCATATTGTGATCCACACGCAACATTACAGTCCTTGAATTGATTAAACTAGAAAGCGCTCAGAGAGCACAGACCTCCGCCAAGCATATTGTGATCCACACGCAACATTACAGTCCTTGTAAATACAAGAATTCGAGAAAAAAATTTCTAATACTGGAATTTGGACGTGCAGCACGAGTCTTACAGTAAGTGTAAACTACAATTGTAACCATACAATTGTAAATGGCGCTGGGTGCGCTTGAATGTAAATGCGCCGAGTGTACATGTGCCTGTATGCATTTAAATTCAAAAAGATCCAGAATACAGGATTTTTTCCGGATCACCCTAAAACTTTAATCATTTCTTTCATGTCCCATTTCTAGCAACATCTGAAATTTCATCAAAATCCGTCCATAACTTTTTGAGTTATGTTGCTAACTAACAAACAAAGAAACAAACGCCCGGATAAAAACATAATCATCTTAGCGGAGGTAAACATGTTTGGCACAAAGGTGGCATAGAGTTCAACAGTCGTGCCTTCCATCTCTGCGACCAGGGCTCTGCACGTGGTTTGGTATTTGTTGATCTCAAACTGACTCCGAAGGTTTTCTCCGGGTTATCCAGTTTTTCTCGGTTTGTACATTTCATAAAATCTGATCTAACGAGAAATTAAACAAGGGTTCGGGCTTGGAATAATGGGCAACCACTTTTATTGAAATTGACGTTAACATAGAGTACTAATTAACA
Organism: Zoanthus sanctaehelenae; assembly: GCA_028564885.2. NCBI lineage: Eukaryota > Metazoa > Cnidaria > Anthozoa > Zoantharia > Zoanthidae > Zoanthus > Zoanthus sanctaehelenae. The sequence goes on from JAOTRI020168712.1 coordinate 17,361, forward strand.
TGAATTTAACACTTCACTCACAAAGACTGATTTACCTACCATTGAAGAACTTGTGGCGCTTTGTCCCGCACTTTGAAGCAGAGTTCCCTTCGTGGTAGCAGATTTGTGTCGAAGCACGTCTCGCCTAGTTCCACCACAGCAAAGAATTCGGCGATATTCAGCTCGAACCTGTCACAGTGAAAAAGAAACAGTGCTAATTTGAAATGAAATACAATACAACAAAATATAGTATAACATAGTAGAATAAAATACGATACAATACAATAAATACATTACCGTAGAACACAGCAAAATACAATTCAATACAATAAAATAAAATAAAATAAAATAAAATAAACTACAGCACTGCACGAAAGAATGAAATACCATACTGAACAATACAATACAATTGCTCAATCAATCCAATTTTGATTCCCGTAAACGGGGATTGCCGGATTTACACCACTCTGAGAGCAATCTCTCCAACTTCCACTATCCATCTCTCTCGATTCATTACATCCTCCTTCTTCAAACCAACACTGTGGCTCTCCTTCTCCACTTGCATTTTCCATGTATTCCTCGGTCGTCCTCGCTTCCTCTTCCCCTTCACTTCAAACTCCAATTTTTTTCTCAAAACATGTCCATCATCCCTCCTTAGCACATGCCAGTACAATCTCATTCCATTTGCTTTTACCATCTGAACCACTGTTTCCTTCAATCCCAATATCTCCATTAGGACCCCTGTCTTCTTTTCTGCATTAGTTTTGCACCACACATTGCTCTAACCATTGCTCTCTCGGTCCTTCTCAAAATTTCCATCTCATTTTCCCTCAAACACCATGTCTTACTACCATATAACATCGCTGATCTTACACAACTCCCAAAAATCATTCCTTAAGCAAGAACCTATTTGAGTTTAGCAACTCTCCACATTCCTTGAACTTCACCCATCTAATTCTTGCCCTTGCTGTCACAGCTGCCTCACAACCACTACTGGCATTCAGTATATCCCCTAAATAACAGAAACTTTTCACAGTTTCCACCTCTTCACACAAGTCCTCTACCAGTTCACGAATCTAAAATTAGCTTATTTCTGGCATCTTCCACAGACAAAAGTCTCTCCCCAACTTTGGGGTCACTCTCTTTACTTTAGCACATCTACCATGTACCCATTAACCACACCTCACCCTCAACACTGAATTTGCCACTACTCGCTTCCCACGAATACCACATGGATCTATCTTACTTATGGCTATCTCACCTTCTGCACCACTCAGTAACACTTTTGTCTTTCCTAGGTTCACCTTTAGCCCCTTGCTCTCGAATCCCTCCTTTCATTTCCAGAACTTCTCCCTCAGTCCCTCCCATCGTTTCGCTCATCAAAACTAAGACATCCGCATACAACATCTCACTCATTGAACCACTTCTCACACTCTCAGTAACCACATCAACCACAATTGCAAAAAACAATGGTGACAATGTAGATCCCTGGTGCACACCAACTTTCACCTGAAACTCCTCAGATAACTCTTACCCAACTCTCACTCTTGTTTTTGTGCCTTCATACATACTCATCACTGCTCTCACCATTACCTCTGGTACACCTCTCTTCCTCATTGGCCACTCCACTACCTTCCTCGAGACTCTGTCAAATGCCTTTTCCAGGTCAACGGAACACATATACAAATTTTTCTCTTTCTCTAAGTACTCCTCTTGTAACCTTCTCAAAACAAACACTACATCTACTGTTCCTTTCCCTGGCATAAAACCAAATTGCATCTCGATCACTTTTACTACACACCACAATCTCTTTCTAGCACCTTTTTTACATTGTTTATTGCATGCTCTAGCAACTTCACTCCCCTATACGCCTCGCAACTCATTGGATCCACTTTCCCCTTAAAAATAGGTACCATAACACTCAGCGCCCACTCAACCGGCATTCCATTTCCATCCAACACAGCTTGAGATAGCTCCACCATCACACCAATCCCAATCAACACAATACAATGCAATACAGTAAAATACTGCAGTAAAAAGAAATACCATAAATATTATACAACACAATAGGATAATATACATGGGCAATATAATACAGAATACAGTACAACACAATAGAACAAAATACAATATTATAAAATACAATTCAAAACATCACAGTATAATACAATACGATACAAGCCAATGCAATACAACACAGTATAATACAATACGATATAATAATACAATGCATTACAACACAGTATAATACAATACGATATAATACAATGCAATACATATATCTTATTAGACAGTTTAGTATGTAGTATGGCTGGATATTTTTACGAGTCTTGTAGTATTTTGACG
>JAOTRI020168815.1:0-19676 GCA_028564885.2 Zoanthus sanctaehelenae
CATTTTTGTATGTATATTTACTTTATTTGTACATCACCCCTCTTTTTTTTTCTTTTTTTTTGCATATGTAGCTTTGTATATACATAACGAATAATTGTATCTTGCCACGACTTCAATATTGTTGTAAATATTTTGAAAACAGCTACTCAGCTCAATAAGTTTTTTTCTGAGCAGCTTTTACCAAGTCTTTGTTTGTAATATTTATACATATCATGGATTATTTTGTGTGAATATAAGGTTATAAAGTTATATACATACTTTCACCTTAATACCTTAAGAGCCTCAAGGTTCTGAGTAATTATGATATACCTGCTTTGCTTTGGTTAGCTGATCTGAGAATGTCTTGAATAGTTTAAGTACGTCCTGGATTTTCACATCTTTTTCATCTTCACAGAAGTACAGCGCTAACTGTTTTGTGAGATCTTTTATTCCCTGTATGGCTTCTTCCAAAGATCCTACTTCTTTCAGAGAGTTCTAAAAAACATAACATCAGCTAAGATTTTAAATTCATAATTCACAATTATCAGAGCAGGTTTGTTTATTCTTAGTGTCTCCCACCTCCTCTTTTTTTCCCTTTGCCTCTCATTTTTCCCTCTTTTTCCCTCAAACCTCCCCCTCTTTTTTCCTGTTATTCTTTACCTACTCCTGGGCGGACTTGATTTGCCCAGTTGGGAAGACCTCTGCTTTCCAACCAAAAAGTTTCCAGTTCGATCCCGGCAATTTGCCGAGATTCGAATATTTGTGTGGCCTTCTTTTCCGCCTAAGCCAGCTCAGTTTTCCATCCTCCCGGGGTAAGTAAATGAGTACCAGCGTCTGCTGGGAGCTAACCTGCGATAGATTAGTGTCCCGTCCGAGTCAAAGACTCTCATCCGCTTAACACTGCAGAAACCGGAGATAAGCGCCAGCTCCATGGGCCACTGGGCTCGAAAGGATTTAGCTTAGCTTCTTCTATCTCCTCCTACAGCTGTTTTACTTCTCGCTTTGACGCGCTTCGTATTTCTGCTCTCACTTTAAGCATCTCCTTTCTTCCTCTTACTTAGCTCATCTCTTCGTTTTGCTTCCTCTTCCACATTTTTTTCTCCCTCCCCCTCTTATTCCCGAAGTCCACCTTCTTCTTACATCTCTGCTTGTCTCCCATCCCTTCCTGCCTTTCTGGTTGTCCTCATATTGCCCCCCCCTCCCTTCTTTTTCCCCGTCAACCTCCCAATCAATTTCCCCCTTGCCCTTTGCTTCCTCCTTCGCCCTATCCGTGTGCTTGACGTTCTGTCCTCCAGAGAACACAAACAACAAAATAAAAACATAACGTAGTATGCTAATGCGTACTATAACACTGTCTAACGTGATAAAAAAAAATATGATTACTTTTATAAATTCGTCGAACTGTTCCCTAACGTCCTTCGGTGCCTCGCCGAGCTCCTTCTCAAGTTGAACGAGCCGTTTCTTCAACGTGCTCACCTCTTCAGTAAGATTCTCAAGCGATAACCTGTGTTAATAAGTAAACGTTTATTACATTTTACACATTTAGGTTTTTTACTGTTTTTAACAGCAAACTTGCGTGAAAAATTAAGAAAGATTAGACCGATTTTTTCTTTCGTTCTGCTCTTAGGGCTTGTAGCTCATATAAATATAACGAATTATACATCAAATTAACAGCCTTATGACTACATTTTGTTTCAAAATATTTTAATATTAAATTGTACTACAAAGTAAGAAACAGCGTTATAGGACTTATTAAGTTAAAAAATGAAAAAAAGAAAAACAAATCTAAAACAAAAAAAGGTGAGCAAACGAAGGTGAAAAGCTCTACCATGGAGCCACACTCACTTCATTCTAAAGTCCACAGTTTCAGTACACAAATGTCTGTCTACAACCACATTTCCGTCGACATCTCACCCCTCCCACTCCCCCGATACGCATTCATTGCGCATGCGCACTCATGAATGTACTAAAACCAAAGAGAGAATGTTTAAAATAAAAAAAATATATCATACTTTACAGCTGTTTCTAGGTGAACCATTTGCTCTGGGAAAGACAAAACTTGCTCTCGTTTATTCTTTGCAACCTTATAGCAGAAACAAAGATATGTAATTGAGAAACATCGCAATGACCGTGAAAATAAAATAGATAAGTTTGTTTATTTTATTAGTCGTTGTCTCATTGTAGATGGAACCAATACATACATACCTGCATACATTGTTTTATTTACTATCAATATTCATATAAAACCGGAAATAGAATAGAAGTAAATTTGTTTAACCAAATATGGTTACAAGCTATATATAAAGAAAAAGTTAACCTTGATAGATAGCTCAAATTAAAAAAAAATAAAATTACAAAATGGAGACCAAAAATTACATACATTAAGATTGGTATAAATTACAATAAAACACAAGAGAAAACTAAAACAGGGATAATTAAATGATATAATTACAAAAATTACCATTAGGAGGTTAAGGAAAATAGTTAAACGAATGCATGAGGAGGGGAGGGGGGGGGGGTTAATTGGACTCTTCTCTTTATTTTCAAAAGTATTCAACCAATTTACATGAAACATGGTATGTGTAATAGTGTCTAGTAAACTCCCAGTTAAGTCAAGCCACGTAATACTTTGCTGGTTTCCATGGCAACCGTAGCAAAGAAAGGGTATTTTCAAATGTAAAATAGTGTTACGGCGTAAAGTTGTGAAAATCTTTGTTATAGAAACCACGCGTAGAATCGAACAGATGCCATGAATTTGTTTAATGAACAAACAAACTAAAATTGTGTTCTTCATAATTATTCGTCCAATGATAACAATCCATGTAAAAACTGTCAACTAATAAGTGATTGATTGTATACAGGGATGTAAATAAATAAAAATACAATTTAACTTTATGTGCAACAAGACATATAACCAGAACAAGAGCAGGAATGATGTTACACCACGCATTGAGGAAGTTAAATTGTCAGATTGGCGCACTCCAACTTTCTACTTCTACGACTTGGATCAATTATCTATGATTTCTCGATCTTAATCTGATTCCTGTTTTCTTCCAATTGCAAGTTGACTTTATGCCAAGATCTGAGCCGTTGAATGAATAACAATTAGCCTCTGTGTGAAATGAATGAGTAGTCACTTGCTTTGCAATTAGATACAGTACGTGTGGTTATTGTAGTTGTTCTAGTTCTTGATTTACCAGTTTGTTAATGAAACCTTTTTCACACTAAAAAACAAATACTTAATAGTAGATTATCAAAAACAATCTTTTTTTGCTTGGAAGGCAAATTCTAAGTTAATTGTTTCTTCTCGTGATGTAACACTTACGTGAACCAGGAAATGCAGCAGGTTGTACCTGGGTTTGTTTCCGCGTGTGTCAACCAGCTTGACTAATGAACTGATTTTAAAGGCAATTGCGTTACCAGCATAGCCTCCCTACAAAGGAAGATAGACGTTTTATTAATTACAAGATTCACGGACTAAAGAGCCAGATATTTTTTCTTTTGAGTAAAAATGCATGAATGAAAAAATTTCCCTGGACACCAGGGTCATCGATTTGCAGGTGAACATCTAGACAAAGCTGATACTTACTCATCTAAACGACTTCATACGGATGGAAAACTGAGTTATTGTATAGGAGAAAAGGAGCATCACACAAATTAAATAAGGTGCCTTTTAATTAGAACGCAGCTATTTTACATAATTAATACGCCAATCACGACTCTGTAACAATGCTTTAAATAAACTGTAAAACGTTTACCCAAGTAGATTTTGGTACCTTTTTGACGTTAACGTTTAACCTAAAGTAAAAGAAAGTAAAAATTCAATTTTTGATGATTAAACTTACAGAGTTGAGAAAGTTTCCAATGATTAAGATAAGTTGCAGAACGTCAGGAAGAATTTCGCTCTGTAGAATATCTGTAATAAAACAAAGCGGATGTCAAAGAAAAAGTTATAAGGCTTTTAAAAATTATATTTTATAATAAAGTACCTAAGAATTTCCTTAAAAGTTTGTAATTTCATGCATTTAATGTCAATACAGCCGCGAAACGTGGATATTTTATAAGTACGCAAACTGAGCAATAAATACTGCGAAATAGTTGTGTGAAAACAAGCAAACGACAAAGCGTTCTGCCCTTATTTTCGTCAAATTTGGCGCAAGCAAAATATTTTATTGCATGGCTCATGGCTATGGATCGAGCAGGCACTCGCCAGCGTTTTTCGTTTTATATATAGTACAGTTATTAATAAACAAAGATCATTGCAAACTGATATTTTCATCAAAAAATCCTGATCATACAAGTAAAATGCATGCTAAAAATAGAACCAAATGCTAAAAAATTTTTAATTTTCCGGTCACTTCAAGTACGCATGTGCGTATATGCAAATAGGACGCTACGCATCTGCAATAATTCCAAGTAATTCACACTTTTCCAAGGTATTCTCAAACTTTCTAAAATGCTTATAAGCTAATTTTAGTTCTGCTTTGAAAAAACCATGGAATATTTTAGAATTCTTAAGTATTAATTCAAAGAATTTCTCAAAATTTGAGAATGTATTTCGCAAGGGTAAGCACTTTCGCCTCATCAATTTGGCTTGATACCTTTGTTTCTCAATAATCTTTTTATCATTGATCATATATTAGACGGAATGAGGTATCGGACACTTTGAGATAAGCTTATCTCCTCGTGTTACAAATCTCTCACTAAAATGTTATAATAACTGTATTTGTGTTTGTGTTTGTACCGCAACCAACGAAGCCATTCACGCTGGCTGCATGAAAGTACTCCGTACTAGCACGCATAAGCTGTTTTAATTTGTACCTATGTTTTACAAGCATGGTATGGGAAACTGGTACGTTAAACTAAATCTTTTAAAGGTTTCAGAAACATGTTTTTATGCTGACTCCCTTGTTTTTCTTCTTAGAAATTATGTGCTATCGCCATTTAACGTGGTCATTACCAGCTGAAGTCACAACGTTAAAATATCGTAATTTGACACACAAATGAAAATGTCTCTACTTGGCAACTTTGCAAAACTACCAACGACAGATAAAGCCAAATCTTTCATTTGAGGTCTTAAATTAAGAGGCAACTATTCTGAGCTCAATCAATATGACGCCCAACAGAATGGAGGATACCTAAATTTCTATGGTACTTAAGGAGTTAATAACCGCAATCATTGTGGCCAATTTTGTTCTATATTTCAACAAAACTAAATACATTTCTAGTAACACTCCAAAGACATTATTTTTTTGTATCTAAATAAACGTAATACAAGCAAGATACTTATTCATTCAATGCGGCATGTTGAGTTACCATACCTCCTTCAGTTATCTCTGTGCATAAGTCTCTGTGTCTACCCTTTACCCAACATATTAACTCGGATTTGTCTTAGTTTCTACAATACCTCTAATTGCTTCAGTCATTGCCTCAATATTTGGTCGAAGGGAATCAATGTTCATCTGAAACTCTTCCTTTTGTAACATTGCCTCCAAGCGTAGCTTGTAGCTGGTTGCATCAAAAATTGAGAAATTATTTCTGAGCTACGATACATAAAAACTCAATAAAGTTGTAACAATAATAATAATAATAATAATAATAATAATAATAATAATAACAACAACAACAACGGTTTATTCTCAGAATATCCACATAGTGGCTCTTCAGCTAACAAAAACTAATTAACAAACACTATCTAAGCAAATACATGTATAAAACTAATTAAAAGATATAGAATACAGTACATAGATTTTATACTGAATAGAGGCTGTGTGACTAGACTCTCCGTATTTGTATATATATATATTTGTTTTATTTAAATAAAAACAATGAAAAAGTCAATGTGCTGGCAACAATAAGTGACCACTCTATCAAAGGCATGTATCCATTCTCAGTCAATTCGGCACATGTGCAGCCTATAGATTGCGTATTTTATTAGTGACATGGTATATGCTGATATATACGTGTTTTTTAACTGTATATTTTCAAACTTTTATTGCACAAGCACTTCACATACACGAGTAATGGCTAACAAGGTAAATTAAAACAACTAAGTATCCAGCCAATCTTATCCACTTAACCCTATCCAGCCCTGAAGGATCGGAATCTAAAACAACCCCCCCTTCCCCCCACCATCCCCCCCAAGAACATTTTTATGCATAACTCGAACACCTTGGCGGGAATCGAACCCCACATCTTCAGTTTACTAGTCCGACGTGTTAACCAATACACCACAAGGACCAATCACGTTGGTAACGCAGCCGGACAATGTTATGTACACGGTAACTGTAGGGGTTCCCAGGGCGACATTTTTCTCTATTGATAAGTTGAACACCGTAAATTATAGGTACGCATATGTGGTAGTATATATTGATAAGTATGATAGAAATTTTATGCTGGGGGGACAGATTGAACCCCCCCCCTTCCCCGTCCCCCCGAGTTGAGAGTGCTGAGAAAAGCCCGGGAGAAAGGGTTATTACCATAGAAACCGGGAATAAACAACGACTGTAATCAGCCACAAAATAAAACTCAGAATCGAAAAGGATTTACCCTTTGTTGGAAAATGCAGTTTCTTCACCAAGGTAAGAAGACCATTTACCAGCTTCAGTGTTAGCACACAATTTTCAAATGAATGTACAAATATAGAAACATTGTGTAACTAAAAACACTTGGTACAAAGTGATAAAATCAACGTAAACTGCAATGCCTTAGAGATAAACAGACCAAATTTGTTGGTCAGTAGCACGTAAATGAGACATTTATGCAATTTTTCAAGTTAACCCGGATTTCTGATTCCTTCCTTCGGATTAGTATTCCGCCCAGATAGGCTAAAAGACTCTTATCGACTTGACAAAACAGATAAAAAAGATACGTGCTGGCTCCATGATTGAGCTCTATTGAAGAACTGACCCTAAATATGTCTAAATACCTTGGGATGTTTATTACATCAGTTAGGAACTTTTCAGCCACACCCAATTTGGTTTTGTCTCCTGTGAAGCTTCGTAACATCTCCGCCTATAAAATGTATTGAGAAAATATGTATCAAAATATGTAACAAGCAATCCTTTCTGTTCCAGTCCGTTATCCACATTTAACTTCTCCTTACAAACCACAAAGAAAATAAGACATCTGGCAATAAGAAATTGAGAATTGAATACCTACGATTAAAATCAAAATTCTCTAAAGACTTGTTTAATAATAGGTAAAAGATCAATGTGTTAGAATTTAACAATGTAACTAGAACTGGTTAAAATAATAACGTAATAGTGTAAGATAGTTTAAATTGAAGAATTATAAACGGGTGCGAAATTCGGTACGTAAAATAATCAGTTGTATTCTGTTGATCGCAAGTACTTAAGAAACAAAAAGTTTTCAAAAGCTTTATTCTTGAACCGTCAATGGCTCAGTTTTATTGTTAAAAACTGAATAAGTTTTTTAAAGATGTCAAGGAAGCATTATATTGAAAGCGCGACGCTTTTGAGATAAGATAATCGTACGTACAGATAGGTCAAGTATGCTTACAAATAGGTTTAAGCCACTAAAATGGAGACTTAACCTTTCATTATTACTTATTCTCAATAGAACAACATCCTGTATTTGTCAGCCATGTCATGCAATTAGACCAAAAATGCTATCGACGACTGCTTACATTCAGTATCTCTATTTTCATTGTAGACTAAGCGATATTGTTAACGGCAGCAAAACGAAGTAAAACAAGTGGCACCCAATTTAGGCATCCTTCTGATGAGCAATAACTATTTTGCAGGATTTTCAGCAACATTATAGTTATGCTTAATACAGAGCTCAAAGCTGCAACTGATACTGTCGCATTTGAGACAAAATTTTTCGTTAGCGACTAGAACTTCAACAGCACTACGAGTCGCAATTTTGTAACCATTGGCCATCTCCGACAGCTAAAATAAAACAAAATCATTCACCAAAAGTTGCTATCTTACTACTACTTTTTAACTTTGTAGTTTTGTGACTTAAATTTTGCAGCTAAACAAAAAAAATGCGACCTTGAGATTTTTTGAATTTCGAGCTCTGTAGCCATATACCACACAGAGCTCTGTAGCCATATACCACACAAGTAAATGGCACCTGGTTAACTTGGAGGTTATTAGCCAAGTTATATTCACCACCGAGCAGAAGAAAAAAAAAGAAAATGGCTTCCCGTTTCGCCTGGTTAGCCTAGTTGGTAAGATGCCAGTCTATCGTGCGGGAGGCTTGGGTTCGATTCTCGGCCGGACCACCACTCACGGTCTTAAAATAATTGAGGAGAAAGTGCTGCCTTTGCGCTAACATCTGCTAATGGTTAGACTTTCGCGTCTTCTCGGATAAGGACGTTAAACTGTAGATCCTCGGGGACGTCTGTGTATGTGTGTCTGTGTGTTTGTCATGTGAAAGGTCTCCGTCCACCTTAGAGTGGTGGAGGGCCACGTGTTAAATAACTCACTGCATAGGTTAATCGTGTCACCCTCCTTGAATAAAGTCTATTCATTTATTTATATATTTTAATGTCACAATTAAAGTTACTCTTTGGTCCGCTCAATAGTTATTCAACTTGTGTGGTATATACTAGGCTATTATTCACCGAAAAGGAAGTGAATGGTAGTAGATATTTACCTGGCCGCGAATAACTCTTCAGATATCTATTTTATCTATGGCAAAACGATAGCTAAAACACAAAAGGTCAAAACAAAAGATCTACTGAAGTTCACTTCCTACAAAACACTAACCTCAGTATTGTCAGGCAAGAGTTTGATGAAACCTCGTATAATGTCTGCCTCGAATGCTTTGCTGTCACCTTTAACAATATCAGCAATGACACACTCGTGCGATTTACTGAAAAATATAAATTCTGACATCACACTCTCGTTGGTGCTATGGCTATTTAAAACAATCAACGCAATATTCTAAATCAGCTGAAATCCCAAAGAAAAACTAATTAGTCTGTTACGAAAAAATGTCTAAAAAATGTATTTGTGACTTATTTTTCCAATTGCTTGGTCTTCTTGTTTATCAAAGAGCAGGTCAATAATTGGAAACGAAGTTGCAAGCCTATAGCATACAGATACCAAGTACTACGTGTGAAAACATGAAAGAATTACGGTCACAATTAACAACAGCCATTTTTATTGTCCTTTTCAAAGCATGCTGGAAAATGAAAACAAAATGAAAATTCCTTTCGGTTTCAAAATGAAAACGTTATTACAAAAATGAAACATGGCAACAAAAGGCAATCATGGACCCAATGGCACCAAGAAAATTGAGATGAAAACATCAATGATCGAGCGACCTCCTAAAGACAACCTTCACTTACCTCTTAAACTGCTTTAAAAAGATGTTTACGTTAAGGTTTCTCTTCGGGTCCAGCAATGTTATCTACGAGACGAATAAAAAAAACCTGACCACAATTGATATTATATCAGTGATAACTATTAAGGAAAAGGGGAAGGAGTTTCCTTTGGTCCAATTCTGAAATAAGAATGCATGGATCTTTTCGAAGAATCGTTCGTTTGGAATCTATTCTGATTTAGGATTACTTGGAATAATCATCCGTTCATTCTGCTCCTGATATTAGAATAGTCAAAACAATCCGGAATAGTGACGTCACAGGCATTAGAATATTGAAAAGCCAACTTATTCCAAAATGTATTTCTATGCCAGAATAAACCCACAAGAATACACCCGAATATTATCAAAAAATAGATCCCTGGATAATGTAATTTAGGACTTCTTACTGGCTTAGGCATTATTGTATATGAGCTAATATACCACAATGTACGAATATGTTAAGCTTAAAATTAAAACTTTTTAATAAAGTTTGTAATAAAACAATTATTCCACCCGCGCTTGTTAGATACGACATGATTATTGGCTACTAATCATCTTGTATCCAACGGGCGCCTATGGAATAATTGTTAAATATACAATAATAATAATAATAATAATAACAACAACAATAACAATAACGATATTAAAGCCAAGGACAACTCGAAAGAAATAGCTTTTTTCCGAGTTCCCATTGCCTTTAACATCCTATTGAGTTTTGTAAATTTAACTTTGATATATTCACTCTGATTGGCTGCTTCTTGATATGCATGCCTTTTAAAATATGATTGCGCAATGCTGTTAGTAGGATCATGTGTGACAATTGCTACTTAGCTGCGTATGCAGGCGCGAAATGCGGTGGCAGTCCAGAGCGCCCCCCCCCCCCTATCCTGCTTGCAATAGACTTTGCAGTTGGTCAGTGGTGAGAGCATCTAACTAGATCATTCAAAGTCGTGGTTTCAAATCCCATGTGAGACTTGGATTTTTTTCCAAGCTAATGATATTATTCCAATCGATATCTTAAACAGTCACAAAACTAAAATCCAAATGCTTCATATAAAGAAAAAATGTTACAAATGTGTAAATGTCTGGCAACTATACATTTTCTTCGTTTCAAAAACTCATCATTTCAAAGTGGCATTTTGATTAGACACAAACTAAGCTGTCTAGAGCGCGAGCCAAGTCTGGTTAATACAGTAGAAAGGCACGGAAAGTTGTTTTGACGGGCACGGTGAACTGCGGGAAACTGAAACTGGTTCATTCCTAAAGGTGATGTTGAACTCTATCCATTTTAACTGGACACTAAGATGTCTAATATTTTATTATCATAGTCACAGTCACAGTCACAGTCAGTCATTATCATTATCATTATCATTATCGTTATCGTTATCGTTATCGTTATCGTTATCGTTATCATTATCATTATCATTATCATTATCATTACCGTTATCGTTATCGTTATCGTTATCGTTATCATCAACAAATTATAACTACTTAAACAATACATCATTCACTTTAGCAACCACAAACGAACCACATCAACCTGCGCGGATCTTGGGAAAATGGTAACGAATTAACTGCATAAAGCATGCAAACACCGAAAGCACAAGCTAAGAGCTTGCTTAAATCAGTCAGGTAATATACATGTGTGTCCCCTTGTCTATTTCCGGTAATTGGCAAAACAAATAAATAGAATACAAAAGGTGAAAATTTCGAGGTTCGTTTTGCAATTTTCTTTAATAATATATGAATAGCTTTTTATCATTTCCCAATTATTAAAATTCTGACCAATTTCCGTAACAGGGTGTAAAGCGGCATTGATTCGCCACTGGTCAATTTTTAGGAAGTATTAAAAACTTAAAACTTAATTTGTTTTCTACAGTCCAAATGTTAGTGATTTACCTCGGTTGTTTTTTTCTTCTTCGCGGATCCGTCCGTAGTTTCCTTAGTAACCTTCTTTTGGCAGAAAAGTTCCTCCCCGAGGTTGAAGTCAGGTTGGATAGCAGCTAAGTTAAGAACTCGAGTCCACACACATTTCTTGCTGCGCTGGATTACATGAGGAGGCAGTTTCTGCCACTGTAGCGTTCTCATTTTACTCTTAGGTTTGACAGATGGCATTACAGAATTCGAGGGGGATTGACTATAACCAAAATTACTACCTGGGGGAGGTGGAGCAAACCTAGGGTTACCTCCCAAAGGAGGCGGCGGTGGCGGTACTCCTGCCATTCCAGGGACTGGGGGAGGCGGTGGAACATTTCCCATTCCAGGAAGAGGAGGTGGCGGTGGAACATTTCCCATTCCAGGAAGAGGAGGAGGTGGTGGAACATTTCCCATTCCAGGAAGAGGAGGTGGCGGTGGAACATTTCCCATTCCAGGAAGAGGAGGTGGCGGTGGAACATTTCCCATTCCAGGAAGAGGAGGAGGCGGTGGAACATTTCCCATTCCAGGAAGAGGAGGAGGCGGTGGTACATTTCCCATTCCAGGAAGAGGAGGAGGCGGTGGTATATCTTCAGCTGCAGCGATTTGGGAAGATGTCGACGAACCTTTTGAATCAGTAAGTGCAGGTGAAGATGTAACCTTTCCATTTTCAGTTAGCTTGTTAGATGCAGGTGGTGAGGGTGATTTGTGTTCTGATGATAAGGTTGTACTATTATCCTTTCCAGGGATATGAAGTGATTTTGGTACAAGAGTAGGTGAAACTTCAATTGCTCCAGAAAACTCAGTACTAGATTGAACGGCAGCAGAAAGCACATCTTGTGCATGCGATAAGTCTACATTAATATTATCAATATCAATCGGAGCGCTCTCCATATCATCCTCAAAATCAGGACAAATTGTTTCTTCTACAACCAAGGATGCAACTTTTACGTCTTCAGAAACCTTTCTATTAACTGGAAGAATCATTTCTCCATTTTCAACGTTTGATAACCCATTTGATAGCTCTTCATTTTTGTGACCGGCACCTTCACACTGCTGTTCAATTAAGCCATCCAACGTTTCGTTTACTGAGTCCATAATAAATTTCAATTGAACTTCTTTGTCGATCATTGCCGCCTTCTTGACCAGCTTCTCAATTGCATCCCAGATCTCGTCGACAACTGGAGACTCATTGTCTATCAGCAGTAAATTCTGAAGAATGCTAAGAAGATTTATTCCCTGAGGTTTGTTGCTAACCTGTAACAGCAACAACAATAACAATTATTTTGTTCCACCTTCAACAATCAAAGACAATGGAACAACCATTACGGCCATTAACAAACCTGGTAACCAGAAAGACTTGCAACTTGATATTTATATATATAAAGTTAAGTCGGTACTGGTATGAGGTGAAAAACAAACAAACAAAGGAAAACAAATAAATTATAACTAGGGGTAAGTAGATCCTAAAAAGTGCGGGCGAGAAACTCAGGAAGTATTATACATATTTGAGATATATACCTGTTAAAAAACAATATTTTAGTGTATTCGCAGGCTCGCAAAATAATGGGCGTGTTTGAACCCACACATAACCATTACGTTATGCCTTTATGTGATTGGTTCTCTCGCTTTGGAGGGTAAAACAAAAAATATGATGCGGTGTTGCAAAGGAATGGCTACCAATGAAATAAACAATGATGATTATATTCATATTAAGGAGCTTTCACAAAAGCACAGATTATTGGTTATTTTACTGATGCTTTGTCTGTGAACAATGAAAAAAACGAGAGATTTGAATTCGTTACGTGAATCGTCTTTTCAAATATTCTGAGAGGGGCACATTCAGGCGTTAATGGTGAAACTGAAAGATGGGGTACAAACTTTAAATCCAGCTCTCTACCTGAAAATCGCAAGAATAGTGTGTATAAAATTTTGTTGCGAATAAGCAGCGTTAATGGAGAAATCAAATTCGCTAGGTGTCAGTGTGTTGCAGGGAAAGATCCAAAAAGCAACCTGCAAGATTATCGCATTTGTTTGTTATGCCCAAGAGGATTTTAGCCGAAGATTTCTTAGAGAAAGAGCAAGCAATCGTGCTTGCGCTGAAGAACTACAGGGCTTAAATTACCCAGGAAAAAACGGCTGGCACCAAAAAGAATTAGG
Organism: Zoanthus sanctaehelenae; assembly: GCA_028564885.2. Taxonomy (NCBI): domain Eukaryota; kingdom Metazoa; phylum Cnidaria; class Anthozoa; order Zoantharia; family Zoanthidae; genus Zoanthus; species Zoanthus sanctaehelenae. The sequence continues at coordinate 13,390 of JAOTRI020168815.1, forward strand.
AAGATGGATTTTTCGGTCGAGAGTCATGCAAAAGAAAACAAAACAGTGAAACTAAAAGGTCACCATCCGCAGGAATTTATAGTGCAAATCTACAGATGCTGACCGCGAAGCAATGATTGATGACCTGAGAAGAAAAGTGACTCTCTTTGCTTTCAGTGTTAAACTCAACTTCTCCTAATCCTCTAGCATTACAGCCAGTGGTATCTATGCCTTCGCCTATCACATGTGGTACTTCTGCAATCGGAAACTTTGTGCAGCCGTTTCAAAATACTTCTTCATTTTTGAAAACAGAGCAACATTCAAACAGAGTTTGAACAAAACAGGGGAACAGAGAATGGCATTATTAAAAAAAACAGGAACAAAATGAATGTTAGCTTTGGTACAATTTTTTAAATCGATTAACTAAGAAAGAAACGAACCGAAAGGCAAAAGAAGGCAAACATCTTCAGTATTATGAAATAGCAATACAGTATAATGAAATAAAATTAAGCGTCGGTGTTTCTACAGAATCAGTTTTAAAAAAGGATAAATTTTACACTTTATAGTGGAAAAAATTCTTGTACTGACGTGTTAAAATTCTTCGTCCGAATGAATGCTTTATAAATACAACCAAAATAAGTGTACTTTGTGAAGTTTGTTTTGCCCTCCAAAGCAATTCAGCCAATCATATAAAAACATGAGGTAATTGTCACGTGGGGGTGAAACAAGCCTATTGATTTTGACAGTGACACGCATGGCTCACAGTGTCTTTCAGTAATTTCGTCATTTCCTGTATTTCCACCTGGTGCACAGCTTAAATCGTTGTGAAGGTTGCTAAGGTTGCTGTATACAGCTAAAACAATATCTCGAGTCAAGGCGTTGCTCACTGCGTGTCAAAATCAGGAAGCAGGTGTCAAACAAACTCTTATCAAGTGGTTGAATGAGTTATTTTAAAAAATCATTCCAAACATAACAGTTGGTAAACTTATGCTCACTTTAAAATACATACAGCGCATGCGTGGTGCATTCTTTGGTCGCACGCAATGATTAATATTAAAGCTGCAACAACAAAACTGAATAATAAAATATTAAAGGAAACTTTCTTAGAATAACTCATAAAATAAATTATCTGAAAGCTATCTTAGATGTCAGGTCTGAAAATATAGGAAAAATGTACGAATCTTTAACGTACAAATCTATTAAAGATCCCTTGATTGGTCAAAACAAAGTTGGTTAAAATTTAGCACAATTAACAAGACTTGTAATTCGGTTTAAGGTTTAACGCAATTGCCGAGGCTCCGTGATTGGTCAAAACAACATTCAACTAACATTCAACACAATTAATAAGGTTTAATTGTGATTGGTTAAAGTAATACTGCGTGGGGTAAACGTTTCATTTTCCTTGGTAAGGTAAAGCTTCTGTGGTCACTCACTACCAAACTATGCTCCAAAAGCTCTGTAATTTTTATTTAAAATAAAGAATTGAGAAGTCAAAATATATAAGGCAATTCTTACCCGTTTAAAAAGTTCATTGAAGACGTCAAGATGACTGGTAAGATTTACTCCCTCAGGTGTCAGAAATTCCTCTTCGTCTTCCAGCCTTTGCTCTTCAAATACATCAAGCTGCACACCTAAATCTTCGTCGTCATGGTAACGTAAATCTGACAACAAGTCCAACAAACCGAGCCCTGCATAAAAAGGAAAGAAATAACAAGACAAAAGTGTAAAAAGAAATTCATTTTTTGAATAGTTAAATTAGTTAAGATCAACTCATTATATTTTTCATGTTTCGTCTTTGTCAATCTAATGAAAACAAATATGTCAAGCCAATCATTAACAACAAAATAATAGGAAAATTATTGCATCTGTTCTTGCCTGAAATAGATAAAACTTTCTGCAACGGACAAAAAAATACTAAAAAATGGATCAAATGTCAGAAAACCAGTTCTCAAGTGATCGTGACCTTAGCCGTGACGTCACTTAATGACTTGCCTGTAAATTCATTTCGCAGTCTCACTCGTTCCTCAAAATCATCCGTGGAGATGATAATTGTATTGATGAAAGCCAGGATTGTCGTCATGTATGGAACAACCTCCGCATGTTTCAGTTCGTTGATGATCAAACTAAAGCGATATCTTTGTCCTTTGGTAAGCTGCGTCAAAAAAGAAAAATAACTTGGCATTTAAATGACAGAAATGAGAATAAAATCATGGTAATTAAGGGTACGTTTTACAACCTTATTATAACTGCTATGTCTGCACTTATTTTCATCGTAAAGACCAACGCCGACGAAACATCACCACATCAACATTTTTGAAACGCTAAAATCTGCTTTTCACGCGTGGGGCTAAAAGCAATATCTGGTCGCGAAACAACATCGACCAAAGACCAGTTGAAATGCGATTAGAATGCGAAGGAACGCATTAAGAACGATTTCCATAAGCGACTTATGACATGAGTACCTGTTGTTCAACCAACAGTTTTCTGTGCTACAGTCTGCCTATAGAAAAGAGAACAGAATAGAAGCAGCGCTACAGAGAGTTGTAAATGATGTCTTGTCCAAATGAGTAAAAAGCACGTGTCCCCTCTTGTACTTCTCGACATGAGTGCGGAATTTGACTCGCCTCGAGACTTTATTTGGCATTACGGGCGCTGCTCTTGCATGGCTATCATCGAATTCTTATTATTCACACAATCCCATGAGACTCAAAAGACAATAGGCACAGTGGCTATGGTAGTGTACAAAACAAAAAAAAGTAATCAAAGTTCTTTTGTTAAAAGTACACCAACATGGCCGCAATTACGTTAAACAATTTGTTTGTAAGTAGCCAGCGCGTGTCAGTAAATGGAGAGAGATTTAAATAACTTTATGTTATCAAAACATTTAACTTCATAGCCGAGGGTTTCCTTACGGAAATCAATTTAATAATAAATAATAAAGACTTTATTTAGGTGTCAAGTCTTTCTAGCCGGCCAAAGGCCAACTAATTGAGGACACCATCTTTACCACTCTAAGGTAGACGGAGACATTTCACATCACAACACACACACACACAAACAACCCCCGATGGCCTACGGTTTAACGTCCTTATCCGAGAAGACGTGAAAGTCTAACCATTTGCAGATGTTAGGCAAAGGCAGCACTTTCTCCTCAATTATTTAAAGACTGTGAGTGGTGGTCCGGCCGGGAATCGAACCCGAGACCTCCCGCACAATAGACCAGCACCTTACCAACTTGGCTAACCAGATGGCGGTCTATATAAAAGTGTAACTCCATATACCTTGTAGTTTTCCAATGCATCGATAGCCAAGCGGTATCCCTGGTTGGAGTACAAACATAGAGCTGACAGCAGTTCGAATACTTGTTTTTTTATCATGGCATTGTTCGTATCAAGAGCTGAAATTAAATGAAGAAACTATCACTCAAAACTCAACCTAAGATCAAAACAAAGTTTGGCTCATACCATTAAAGCGCTGAGGCTGAGAAAAGGTGAAGAATATATATTTATTTAAGAAATAAATAGAGATTATTACATGGCAAAAGTTTGATATCGTTTTTACTCACGAGTTTTTGTGTCATAGCGCGAACGAGCGAGTCTTCGAGTGAATGAAAACGATATCAAGCTCTTGCCATGTCATAATTTGTTTATTATATACTCTGAGTCAGATAAAATGGCACAAAATGAGGACAAATAACATTTTTATTATTTAAAAAGTGCTGCTAAAGCAAGTAAAACCATTACAAGGTTTTCAAAAAATAGTCATAAAAATAGTCAAGAAAAAGCAACTTGACAAGCAAAACTTCCCGCGCTTTGCCATTTGACGTCACAAAATCAAGAACAGCGATTGGACAAGTGATCTGCATCGCGCGATTTGATTGGACAAAAAAGTTGTGAAGTGATATCGTATCACTTCATTGATACGATTTTTATTCACGGCTTTATCACACGGATATCGACTCACAGTATATTATATAATAAATACATACTTATATATACATTTATTAAAAACATTATTGTAGATATGAGATGGTTTCGAGTAGGATATCGCGTTAAATATGCTTCGCGCGTCAGTTATGTTTTACGTGGAGTTTCGATTTTATTGTTTTGTAAAAGAGATGCGACCCGTTTTACCGCTTGGGTACACTTAATGCCCAAGGGAAGAATGAACGCTTCACTTTTTTTCTAATTTATTCATATATATTTTATTCTTATCGTTTGTTGATGTTTATAATGTCTTTGACTACCGTTGTTTTTATTGGTTACTTTCTTTTCTCTCTACCAATCAAACTCACCACTTTTGCTTTCTCTTTCTGTTGGGAAAGCGGGTAAAAATACTACTCGTTTAAAACCGTAGAATATCCAACGGGTTTCCAGGCCTCTGACTGACTTTATTTTAAAAGTAAAACTTAAGTGACATGTATTTGTAATTTCAATGTCGTGTCTTAGGAAATAAAATTAAGAAACCTGTAATATGTCAGTTGCTTGAGGTTTGTTTGCATCCTGATATAGTTTTGTTTCTGTCCAGTTTGAAATCCTACATTAAAGCGTTTTAAATGGGACAACGATTCTTTTTAGATCGCTTTTAGCGGGAGTTTCACTGTACTCGGTCATGGAGGCAGGACGCTTAGAAGTAAGCTCCGCTCAGAATGATATTTTTTGTGAAGGAAATAGCCGGAAATCATCCCCAAACTATCTCCATTTCGATGACAAGTCAAAACTATTCAAGTGGAAGGGTAATTTCAATGATTTGAAAGAATTTTGCTCGAAATCGCTAGGTATCGACACCTCAGTCATTTCAGCCAACGAGCGTTCTAATTCAATCAAGACTAAAACAGCGACTATCAACTTTTACTTGAATACTGGAACACTTCAGGTACAAGGAACTGATAAAGACGAAATCAAAAATCGAATGGCCTCGTTAATAAATGTCTCTACAAGTGCTCTTTTTGATCATTCTGAGATTCAAGTTTCCCACCAGAACGTAGAACAAAATGGCGTCCAACAAGAAGTCGACCCGTACGTGGAGATCAGAGAAGAAATAAGAAAGATCTGGGGCGTTATCCGAGGTCAAGATCAGAATTCCAGTGAATTAATAGGCATCACTGCGGTAAACAAGAGATTGCGTGAAGAAGTTTCTCTACTAAAATCTAATGTTGAGACTCTCAAGAAAGATCTAAGGTCTGTCGAAGACGAAAGGAATTCTCTCCTTGTTGCACTAAAAATTGTCACGAAAGAATGCGAAGAGATGAAAAGCTTCCACAGCTCTACTGCCAGTGATGAGGTCAATAAATCTATTGTGGAAGTCAATGCCAAAGATGATCATAAAAGAGAGGAATGGCAAATAGTTGGCACTAAGAAGTCACAAAGAAAAGCTAAGCGAAGGAAACGGGTCAAAGAGAAACCTGAACCTTCGGCCTCCTTGCCTGGTACATCGGGGTTTAAAGAGGGCAACTTAGACGACCAGGGCAGCCCTAATTCAACAAGAAAAGTGGTGATTCTAGGGGATTCCATGCTCTCTAAATTGGATGGGTGGAAAATGTCTAATCGTGAGGTCAAAGTTAAGGTGCGATCTTTTCCCGGTTCTACTGTCCGTGACCTGCATGATTACATCAAACCAACACTGAGAGAGGCGCCACAGGGAATAATAGTCCATTCTGGTACTAACGATCTTCCTTCGAGCTCTCCAAACACCATCGTGGACTCTCTTGTGAGGTTATGTACGGACATCGAGAAAGAGCTTCCAAACACATCGATTGCGATCTCCGAAATAATTACCCGGAACGACAGACAGATGCTGAACACCAAAATAGCCAATGTAAACAAATCGCTCAAATCTATCTGTACTTTTCGGAACTGGGGCTTCATCAGCCATAACGAAATAAACACTGCGCACTTGAACTCTAAAGGGCTGCACTTGAACGGCGAAGGCTTAGGTATGTTAGCTTCTAGTTTAAATAAATATATTAAAAATAAACCTCCCGCTAAATCTAGTAATTGATATTTTGCTGTCAATCGGAGTGACGGTCTTAATAGGTCTTGTGTTTATGCTAACATAAGCTCTCCCATTATTAATGATATAAATAACTTGTCCCCAGAACCAAATAATTATCTTCTGCCTAAGATTCGGGGTTTCAAGATGGCATGTTTAAATATTGTTAGCATTCCAGGTCATATTGATGAACTTCGTATTTTATTAAATGATCAATTGCCTGATATAGTTGCGTTAAATGAAACGCGACTCGGTCCAACGATTTCTAGTGATGAAATGCAAATTTCTGGTTATGATTTGATTCGTTGTGACCGAAA
>JAOTRI020168919.1:0-19675 GCA_028564885.2 Zoanthus sanctaehelenae
TTTTAATCATCTGTACGGTTATTAACCCTTTCAGTCCCAGTTGAATTATTAAATTCTCCCAACTTGAGCCCATACTTATCATTGAACAAGTTTGAGAGAATTCCACTTTTAATCATCTGTACGGTTATTAACCTTTTCAGTCCTAGTTGAATTATTAAATTCTCCCAACTTGAGCCCATTCTTTTCCTTAAACAATTTTGAGAGAATTTCACCTTTAATCTTCCGTAGTTTGCCTTGTTTGATCAATTCTCATTTTCTCATAAACAAATGCCTTATTTTGTATGTGTTATGTAAGGAGAAGTTGGGTGTTGATAACCGATTGGGACTGAAAGGGTTTAAGTCAATAAGTGTTTTGTTATATACCAATTATCAAGAAGGGACGGTGGGCGTTTTTCTCAATCTTTATTTGGATTAGAATGAAAAAATATCGTACTTTCAAAATTCCATACATTCTCTCTATAATTATTTTTATACTAAATTACTCTATCAGTCTATGCATGGTAAAAATATTACTCTTTGTAAGCTTGGGCTACCTGTGGAACCACAGGCCATTAGATGAATTGTTTTGCTTTGCTGCCAGTAGCCGGGAAACAGTGTAGACAGCTCGTGATACGATGGATTTGTCTGTCCCCTCAGAGTCGCCGATAACACTGTCACTTGTATACAAATGAAAGGTGATGAGTAGCTGGGTTACGGGAGGTATTGCGTGGCTTTGCTTTGTTTGTCTTTTTAAGTCGTCCTCGGTTAGACTTAGAATGAAATTGATCGATTCTCTACCAAACCTATATCTTGCACGAAGCCGCCTTTGAGGAAGTAGAGCAACAGCGGGAGCATCATTTTGAAACAATAACAAGTCCGCCATTTTGTTTTTCTCTTCACTAATCCACCGATTAGTGATTTATTATGAATACACCTCGAAAGCAGGGTTTAATTTAACCATTTGTTTAATCCAGGGTTAGGTTTAATCGGCCTTTGTGTAACACAATTCAATCGCTGGTTAAAATTTCATCCTGGTTTAGTACGCTTAACCCTGGGTTAGCGATAATCGGAGATTTGAACAAGCTGTCCGTGGGCTGGGGTTAACCAAAGTTGCTAGAGTGTACTGTTTATGAAAGTAAGCAAACTACAACGAAGATTACAATGTTTCATGTTGTGTGGACTATCACGGTTAGTATCTGTTGCATACCTGTCAACCCCCAGACGTAAAAAACCGGCAGATGTTTGAAGAGTTTTTTTTATTGGGGTAGGGGGGGGGGGTGGTTGGCACTAACAAGTAAGTTATGTGAGGGTGGAGGATAGTAATCAAGGTACGGTGGTTTAAGCATCAAGGTCTGTTTTCAACCCGTCTCAAAACACCAACAAACCATGGCCTATTGTATTATTTTGTAAACACACAGTTCTGACACGAAGATATGGGCATAGACATAGTTTTATTTGGGCCATTATTGCCTTCAGTAGAAAAAACACAAATAAAACAAATAAAATGAAAACAACCAATTATGTAAAGTCTTACAAATCGGTATCTATACTCTCGAGTGTGACGAGACGTACTGAAATGCTTGTGAATGTGGGTTTAGTTAACGCGGTTTAAAACATACAGCGCAAATCATTATGGAAAGAATACCAGGGGAAAAGCTGACATTTTGATGATTAAATTTATATCCGTCCCCTATTAGCAAACCTAGACTCTTTTAACTTTGTGTATGACAGAAAATGACCAATTATTAGAGAATGTCTTCGTCCTTGCCCTCTAATGTGCCTTGTTATACGTTTTTGTTGCCCCTTTTGCGGCAAAAAGGACATTGGGTGGTAGACTAACGCCATCTGGATAGTTGACAGACTCCATTTTTAATGTTCGGATACTTCCCAGGGTTTTCTCCTGATCAAGGCATGATTTTGGTGGCATAGAGAAGATCCGTTCTTCCCCCGCGTTTGAGTGAGGTATTGTTAGTACCAAAGGGCAATCCTGGATTAACGAGCGAAACGCATTCTTCCGTCTATGATCAAAAGATCTTGGAGATAACCCCAGATTATGTCCGGTTTTAGTAGGCCACCATTATTAAGTTTAGCTGATTGTCGGATCGAGTCGGGAAGCTCATCCTTGCCCATCGTGTTGAAGTCGCAGACCTCCAGTGAAAGTTCTTCTAGCTCCTTTGCAGACAAGAATGGTAAAAGATGTGGGTACCTACAAATTCTTGACAAAAGGAACTGGAAATGACAACTGGTTTTAATCATTTAGGTGCTTACATGAAAGTAAGTGGTCGATTGACAACTCGCAGGGTGCTGAAGAGAGGGTGTCTATCACAAACCAGTAACTGATTTTTTGGGTTTTCATGCATGAATCAAGAAGTTAACAAATTTTTCGTTTGATAATTTGATAAGTTGTGTTGTAGTGTAAGAAATTCACGCATCACAGGAGAAAATTTGTAATTCGCAAATCACGAACCAAAATTTTGCCAAGTCACGGATCACGAAATACCTTTTCGCCACCCTGAACTCGTATTGCTTTCAATCAAATAAACGGTCGTATTAAGGTCGGCCCGTAAATAGCTCACTTCAGTTTTTCTTTATTTCTAATAACAACACAAATTCTCTTCAAGAGTATCATCAAATCTAAATGAGATTGTTTGGCAAATTTTACAGAATACCTTTGCACAAATTAATGAGCCATGGATGTTGTTAGCTTCTCTCTGTCCTCAAAGTACACCATGGCAGCTCAGCGTTCACTAGAAGCTCATCAGTCAATGGCATTTTAGTGACTGCGTATTTCAACGATTCTTGGATGAAGGATCTTGCTCCCATAAAGAACGTTTTCCCATCTCTTTTACTGAGTGAAATGAGTCAATTTGATTAGTCCATCTTCAAGCGATAGCGCTATTCCTGTGGCTGCAAGGAAAGCCTGAAAGAAGCTCTTAGCTCATACTTAGTCACGGAATAAGTTACAGATTTTGATTTCGCACTCAAAAATACAAGAATAAAAACATGATAAAAATTTTAGAAACTTTGTGCCTAGAATCGCATTTTTACTTCAATTACGACTCAAAATTATCAACGTCTGGTCAAAACATTTATTTACCGGGAGATTTAATGTAAAAATCGGGAGAGCGGGAGATTTGGTTAAAAAGCGGGAGTCTCCCAAGTAAACCGGGAGAGTTGGCAGGTATGTATAATCGTGGTCAAAAAAATTTTCTTTTCGTGTATGTTGAGTGATTTTAAGGTTAGGGTAGGGCTGATAGCTATAGGGTTAATAATAGGGTTTTTTTCATGGATGTTCTTTCGCTGACCTAATATATAAGCTGTAGTTGCGTTGTGCATTCAGCATTCTTCAAATTAGACCCGCTGTTTTAATTTAGATTTTCAACTGCATCTTCATACAATGAAGCAATTTGTTTTCATTCTAGAAAGTACTACTTCTCTAACAACCACAAAGAACGAAACCAAAACAACTCCAGCTGTCACTAAAGGTTAGTTTACTCTCATTATATTAACAGACGCCTTGAACTCGTTGATCCTATTGTGTGGTTTACATTGTTTTTAATCACAAATTGTGCATTGACATATCAAACGTGTCTCTTAAAAGTTTTTTCTAATGTTATTTAAAAATTCCTGCTCCTATCTTTCATTCACTGAGCTGTTTATGAAATCCTTGCACTTTGAAATGGCAGTAATTAGTGTACAAATTAGTTGTTCGTTGTTAAACTTTAGTCTGATAAGCCGGATCCAATGGTAAACATTTCAGATATAACGCCTATATCTAATTAAAATAGAAACCATCTAAGAAGTTTGTTTCACTCGTTTGTGCACGGTATTTACTTAAAACTTGTAACTGTCGTAAAATGGGGGGGGGGGGGAGGAGGAAGGTAGCTATCCCCCTCAAATTTTTCAGTAGCATTATGAGACAAAGTAAAAAATACCTTCATGGGAATCAAATATACTAGAAGATACGTTTACAACATTTAGCGCATCAAATAAACACTGTATTTCTTTTTAGATTCTTAATGCTGTCTCTTACAAGATGTAAGAAGACGTGTCCCCTCCCCCACTTCACTGAAAAATTCTAGCTGCGGCCGGTAAATCTTTAATAAAAAATCACGAATTTTTTAAATGACAAGTAAAATGTTTCAGCAGTACAGAAAATTCATTTAAAATATTAAAAATTGTGAAATAGAATTTTTGCACGGGCATGAATGTTTAAGATCGATGTCAATTAGATAACAACTTAGAGCTGTTTTTAAATTTCCAATTTTAAACTGATTTCAGATACAATAAATGTAATTAAAGTCTATAAATTGACCGACTTAAACGCTTGTTTCATTTATTGTTAGCGAATGCCGTTAAAACGTTTGATAATAATCGCGACTATAATTTTAGATGATAAGCATGCTCAGTTGATATTATTCCTGCCAATGTCAGTGTAACTGATTAGGCTTTCGTATGTAAATAAGTATAAAAGATTGAAAACTTACTTAACAGCTTAATGCCATTTTGAAATTTCCAAAGAAATGTGAAAGAACTAAATTGAATAAATATCTAATGTAATGACACTGACTTTAGTATCACATTGAAATCTCTCCCCATCCCCCTTCCCATCCCAGTCCGGCCCTACCTAACTGAAACTGGTAGCAGGTAAACCAGTTGGCTATTTAGAAAGTGTGGTGAATTTGTACCTGGTATCACGGGGGACAAATTCATTCTGTGGTCTGATTTAAATATTTGAGTCCGGTTCGTCCATATTCAGATCCCCAACTCTGATCACCGAGCCACGTTGCAACCGTATAAAACGGTGATTACTGTCATATGCAGAAAAGAAAACAGTTTGTGTAATACCAAAAACTGTTTTAAGGACCTTCACATTCCAACTTTCCGCTCATTTAAAGTCAAGATTCCTCTATGAAGTAATCTTGAACTATGTTAGCTGTATGCAAAATTCTAAGATGAAGATATTTTGCAAGCACAAAATCGACATTCAGCATGGATGCCTTCTATTCAAATTGAATAGTATGCAATTTATGTACAGTGAAGCGGTTTGCATGAAGTAAATAATTTACTTATTTATGACATGCGCTGATATCGTGTTCTACATTTACAACTCCTATAATAGAGCCAGTTAGATATTGAGATAGTATAGATAGAAAGATCAAAATGTGTTGTTAGAGGAGGCAATTTACAAGGTAAGAAATAATAACTTTCATAATTTTATTGATTTACTTCGACTTAAAGAAATATTCTGTATTTTATACTAACATGCTGTGTTTTTCCTGTTCCCAGGTTTGCAGCGTTATTTTACAAGTGCTTTTGTTAATAGAGTTGTCCAAAGAAAACTTCACCGACTTGAATGATTACACCTGACACATTTGTAGGCGTTACATTGTATTCTACCAAAAAAAGTACTAGAAAATAATGATAATAATAAATAAGGATAATAATAATAATAATAATAATAATGATAATATTATAAAACCACTATTGAATAATATAAGATGAATTTAATGCACAAAAACATTTTGTACTTCTCAGAGTATAGATAATATTTGTCTCCTAAATGAGTATAAATCACTACAAGATTTATCAGTAGCCGGGCGAATTTGAAAAGAGTCATTATATACTGTTCAGATGTCTCTAGCAGAAACCGAGAGCTAACGTTTTATTGCTATGCATTAGTCCCTGTATATATGGATTAGAGTTGTCCCAGATAGAAGGGTCACCCATCTAGGCCAGTTATTCTGGCCGCCGAGCTAATTTTAATTCCATATCTTTCTTTGTAACGGACAAGTACCTTCTACATGAAAACCAAAACATATTCTAGTTACAAGCTTTAAGACTCAAAGCATAGATGCTCCCCTAAATTCAGAAACACCCCCCTCCGCCCCATCCTCCTACTCCTCCCCTCCTCTGTAGCAGACATAATCTCAAACATTTTATCATTCTTTCAAAGACCCTGAAAAACAATCTTTTATAAGAATATGTAGTTTTTGGGCCAACGATTAGTGTTAAACGTTCTTTAATATTCTGGTTATTTAGCTTAAGAAATCTTGTCATGTTAATATACACATACACATTTATTATTATAAGTTTTGTTAAGCACATTTAATTATAAAGTTATCTTATTTTTAATTTATAAAGTTTAGGAGAAGAAATGTTAACAGTCAACGCGTTGTTTATCATTTCAAATGTGGTTCGAGAACATGAGAAATGTTCCTAATTAATATACATGGTTGTTGTAAGTTGTCTAATCTTAAAATGGTAATTCCAAACGAAGTTTGATTGTCTTCAGTATTGTCTTAGCTATCGCTAAGGTGCAAAGTTTGTTCCTTGAATGCGTCACTCTCTTAGATAAATTGGATATCTTTGTGGTTTAACGACTATAATTCAGAGTGCTTATAATGATAAGTCAAAACATCGTATCTTAAACCTTTTTTACTGTTTTTAGTGTTCTTATATAATGTTTGATATTTTTTATTAGTATAAATTTACAATGTTATATTGTAAATCTGTGAATTTGTTTGGCTCTTTTACTGTTTTCTATCTGCTGATAAAAGAAAGAAAATATACTTTAAAATTTATTTCAACAAACCGTTTTCGAAATGCACGCATGATTTTTGGGCTTTTGCCTCTTTAGAAACTGAAGCCCAATGTCATCGTGTCTGCAGTGTAATGTAACTGTAATGTAATGTAAGTCTTATGGCTTCCAGTATTTTTCTTACTATCCTTTCAATTCCGGTACCAGTCTCTTCTGCAAACCTCTGGTTTGCCACAAAAAAAAACATGTCAGAATCACTTTATTGGTTTAGCAGTCACCAATGGTTTGAATAAATTTTTAAGGAGTGCAAATAAATGTTAATCATCTAGCACTTGCAATGAAATAAATTTATAACAGTTGATTGGCAGTTGATTTAAAAATACAGTTTCTTAACTTAAATTTTATAGTATTACAATCCACAACAACCCGCTCCTCCCATACAAAGTTGATTATTGGAGGCAAAAACACGCCAATTTTTTGAACTTGCAGGACAAACAACATTGGATGGGGGAAGGGTGTGCAAAAATGTTTCACTATTTTTGACGGAGATTGTAGGTTATTAGTAAAAACAGGTTACGTTAATTGCAGCCTTCATATTTTTCTTGGTAGCTTGCTTTTTCAACATTTCTACCATTTATCAACTGCGCGCGGTTATTTTACAGTGCGAATAAAATCTTGACGTGAGTGCTTGTTTGATATAGTTACATGCTGTTCACAAGCCAATATAAGAATGTAAAAATGCTCCTACTATACTAAGACTCCTTGTCATGGATAGATAATTTGTCCAGTTTTTGGAAGATCGTTACATCAAATACCGTCCTAGGCTTAATTTTTTTGGATTATTATTGGATTAAAAGAGGAACGAAGAGAATAGGTAGAATGAATTATTAACTAAATAATATCCTTTTGCAGACTAACTTTGTATTTTCAGTGTGGAAGTCATTTCGTAGTCGTCTGGTTGGTTTCCAGGCAAGGGACCACTTCTGTGGTGAGGGTAAAGGAGATCGGGTTTATTCATGTATGTGGAGCAATGGATATTCCATAGTATAAGCCAGCTCATTGTTCTACCGCAGGTTAATGAATTTTACACACGTATGTACTCATTGCTTTTTACTTCTAGAAAAGGTGGCAATGCATTGCTTGACAAAACTGAGTAGGCAAATCTTTTGACGTCACTACCAACGAACATGAAAAACATAAAATCAGCGGTTCAAGTATTTACCGTATTGGGAATCTATTCATTGATGTCATAGCAATCTCGCACACACGATACATACGAGATGAGGTTTTTAGAGTAATAATGTGATACATTCAGATACTCCAAAAAAAAAACAGCAAAGAAATAACGTTCATGAAAGTTTGATAAAACATAATAAACTAAAGTATATCTCACATGTTAGTTAATTACAACCATTTGAAATGATTTACACTTCTCCCTTTACAGTAACAGTATAATACGTTAAATGTTCAAAATAAAAATAAAATGTTTAGGTATAATAAAATATTATATATCGTCACAGCACTCACTTTCTATTAGAAATATCAGTTATTTATTATTCATAAATATTATTGTGTTATCACTTATTATTTTATGCTAAGCTTTAGAATCGTGTCCTTAACCATTTTAAAACCAATAAACTTAATAAAAAATGTACAAAGATGACAAAATATCTAAACTTACAAAACCTTACATCAGCATGACCATTCGTGTTATTTTTAGGGTATTGAAGTAACACCTTGTGAAGCGTTCCATCAACACTAATAGTGGTGTTACATATATGGTGTTAAATCAGCACCCAAAGTGATGCTGATTTATCGCCATACCAGGTTTAATATTCTAAGAAGTGTTGATTTTGCAAAATTATTTTTAACACCACATTAAACTGTTAATATAACACCCTTCTTAAACCAAGAACTGAAGTGGTATCTTTACATCTTATGTGGTGTTATATGGGCCAAACCCCTTCAGTATTGAAGCGACACTCGATTGTGGTGCTCTTATAACACTTTTCAAAAACTCACAAGTTAAGTTAACCTTACTAAATAGTGACGAAAAATTCAGAAACTGTATTTTTTATGGTATTCTTGTTTAAACCAGATCATAATATTGTTAATAAAGGTCTATTGAACATCTTCGTTGTTGTCAAAGTATATACATTTACCTACAGTGAAGGCATAAAAGGCTGAATTTGGAAGAGTGGTTGGTTCTAGAGGGGATGTTAATGACATGGTGGAGAGATTTGATGCAGATATCGGACCAAAACTCGTAAAAGTTGCACAACAAAATCCCTGCAAACAAACCAAATGGTCCTGACTGAATGATAAAAACTGGTTTCTGAAAATCCAGAAAAAGAAAGGGGTTTATTTACCTCTATTTTATTTACTAGCAAGTTGGTATTGAGATTTAATATGACTGCTTAAAAGTGTTTGCTAAATTTCAAAATTAGTGTAAACCAGGGCTCGACAAATTTTAAGGTCGGGCAAGTAACTTTTTATAGTTACTTGCGTGCTGGAAAATCTTTCAGACAAAACCACCCAACACAAAAAGTGCTTCTCCCATGCAACAGGAGACAAAATATTGACAAAATGATTTACAAATAAATTAGTGCTAACCTAAAATTAAATCGTTGTGCATCTGCAAAAAGTTATCTGGGATCGACACTAATGACAAAGCCTATACGCCACAGACTTGCAAATGTAGTTTTTACTTTGGCTAGTAAACAAAACAAAATTGACCAAACTTGCTTCTTATTTCTCAAGAAAAACATCTCAAAACTTTATTTTGGACGTATCGCTGTTGGTAAACTTGAGACATTTGTACCATGAAAACTTTAATATTAAGAGCAACATTTTTCATTTTTTTTTTAATTTTCACTGGAACTTTTGTTTTATACATGTACTAGTCAAACTATTGATGTATATTTAGATATATTTTTTTGTGTGCTTATTTTTACTTTTTGTTTTTTGGGAAAGCTAAAAATTGTCGTGGCAAGCCAGTTCTTGGATATCTCAAGGACAAGGGCCGTGATGGAAACCTGATCAAGATTTGCTATGTAAGAATCATCTTGTTGTTTATTAAATTTAATCATTTGGGCATAATCACGGTGGCATAATAACGTACCTCATCATAACCAGAAGTTAAAAATTACTGGAATAAAGGATGGAGGTCATATAATGTGCTCATTCTGCACTTTGTCATGTCTGTAACACCTCACTATAATGGTAGACTTGGTACTGTTCATTAAAGACTATCGTAAAGTAAGGCGTATACATGTAGTTGCATTTATGTAAACCTACACTCCACATTGTTGCAAGGTGAATTTCCAATCAAACTTAGAATTAGAAGTAACAATTAGTTTCAGAGTGAAAGTGCCAGTATGATCAAATCTCCTTAATATTTCTACTATTTTAACATATAACGTCCTTTACAGAAGGAGAATTTAAGTTATGTGTTTTGTTTCTTTATTTTTATATATTTTTATATATTTGAGATATTTATGTTTAGGTTTAGCATAAAAGGCAATATATATCTAATTATGTATTATTGATGTCATTGAATCTTGGTTGTATACTTGGACTCACCTTACCATTCATCAATACCATTGTTGTTTTGGTAAAATATTGGCTCCCAGGCTTCTGGAAACTATTTTGCCTTCATGTTTTAGACTTTTTTTGTCAGAAAAGAGCCAGAAAATACTTCTTTTGAACAATTCGATTGTATTTTTATTTCTAGAGCTTTTTCCTCCATATAAGCACAACTAAATCTATAGTACATTTTTTATTGACAGGTTGATGGTTCGATGGATGACAGTATTGCAGAAACAGCGTGCCCAAGACTTGTTGGTGTTGAAGATGGCGATGGTTTTGATCCGTTATACTTGGTAGCAGAAGGGAGGACATTTACAAAGTTATGTTCAGCTGTACGCCTTCCTGTTGCACATTCCCTTGTAGTAGGGTTTTTCTACATTTTCAATATGGAGTACCCTGCTGGCTCTTGCAATCTGTACTCATTTCTAGAGGTCATTCTTCTTGGTAACTATACTGATGCCAAGAAGAGTGTCTCTCTTCAAAAATTATTGAAGGATCTGTCAAAAAAATAAGTTTTAGTTAAATATGTTTTCTAACTTTTTCTGTACAACTGAAAGAAATTAATAAAGTTATTTAATAAGTTTTATACCATTTCTTTTATATAAAAACGTTTTATATTTTGATTATTTAAATTATATCACATTGCATTACTGTGACAAATGATAAGTTATATTTGATGAATTGATAAATAAAGTCTTTTTTTTAAATATGTTCTTGTGAAGTTCATTTGTTTAAGCGATATCCATTTATCAGAGTTTAAGTAATAAATTACATGGTATGTTTCTAACTCCATTATTAGGAGCTGCTTTTTAAAATTGAGTAACTGCAACTCCAAGAACAAGAATGAAAACAATGCTACTTTGAGGACGTTGTTGTGTAACTCTTGTTATAAGAATTAATAATTATGTAAATTCAACCAACTGGATTAATTTCACTCCAACAAATAAAGTTAAACCAACTCTGCAATAGAGTCATATTAACTCGAATGTAGGATAATTTTAACTCTCCTTGGATGAGTTAATTTGTCTCCAGTTTACGGTATAATTAATTAAACTCCACAAAAGGAGTTGCATTTTACCGAATTTTTTAACTCCACTTTTGGGAATTGAAATAACTCCCTGAAATAACAGTGCAATCAAGTTGTTCAGAAGATCACCATTTAAGTGGTACCAAACTTTATCAACCAATCGATAAAGAAGGTCATAAACTATGTGGTACAGTGATTACCACCTAAAGACCCGATTACGTAATCAGCTTTTATTTTGCAAGTTCTATTTGCTAGGGTACGCTTGTCTATGTTGTAGGTTATCTTTGATTTCAGGTTGCTTTTTCTATTTTTCAACCTAGGCTATTTTTTACTGTTTCTAAAAGGGATTTGTGTTTTGATGGCCTCATTTTAAGAACTTAGGTATAGTTTTTTTGTGGGTCAAAAAGGATTGTAAATAGTTTTATAATTTACTAATTTCTTTTCTGCCTCTCCCATCCATTCTTCCCAGTTCTTCTTTTTTCTTTTTCCGTTTTTCTTGTACATCCAAATAGCATACCTGAGATAACCGCAGCAGGAGTCGAACCCTCACTGTTGTTAAATGAAAATAATCTAAACTAAAAAAACAACACCTTGGTTATTTTAAAATATCCTGAAATCAAAAATATCCTACAATATCTACACAATCAATTTCTACGCGACACGTTTTATTTGGCCGTTTTTGTTTGCTAGAGTAAAGCTCCGTCTACACGATCAATTTTTTAAGTTTTATTTTCTTGCCAGTAGTTAAGAGGATATTTGATTGAATTAATCACTTTTGGGATAAAATAGCGAGGGCACACACGTAACCATTACGTCATGCCTTAATAAGATTGGTTAAGTTGCTTTGGAGGGCAAAACAAAGAAAAAGATTCTGTATTGCGAAGCAATGGCTACTATTGAAATTAAAAAAGATCATTAGGCAAGCAAAAAAAAAGACGACTACCCTTCAAAAATTCGCATTGACACAGATTCGTGGTTATTTTACGGATGCTTTGCTCTGGACAATAAAAAAACGGAAAGATTTTAAATCATTACGTGGAATCGTCTTTTAAAATGTTAAGATGACGGGCGCATTCAGAACATTGTGAAAGATGGAGTACAAACTTTAATTATCAAATGCAGCTGTCTACCTGAAATGGACCGCGTGTACAAAAATTATGTTGCGAATAAACAGCGTAAATCGAAAATAGAGAAACGTGTGAGTGTGTTGCAGCGAAAGAGCCAATCAGCGGCCTCCAAGCAAATTGCATCTGTTATGCCCTAGAAGATATTAGTCAATGAAAGAAATTTTAAGAGAAAAATAACATATATAGCCCTCGGATGGAATCGAAGAGTTCTAAGCGAAACGAAACACATTCTTGCATTTACTGAAAAACTACTGTGGAGCAATCACCAACGGCTGGCACCAAAAAAATTAGCAAACTGGATTTTTCGGTCGAGAGTCACGCAAAGAAAAAAACACTGACACAGCTCAAACTAGTTTACCGTTAGTTATATTTATCTTTGAAGTTAAAAGGTAGCGATCCGCAGGAAATTAAAGGGCATGTTACGGATGCTAATGCCAAGCAGTAATTGCTCTGAAGTTAAGGGTTAATTGATGACCTAAGTAGAAAGGCGACTCTCTTTGCTTTCAGTTCTCCTAATCCTCTAAAATCACAGCCAGCGGTATCTACGCCTTCGACTATCACATGTGGTACTTCTGCAAACGAAAACTTTGTGCCACCGTTTAAAAATACTTTTTCACTTTTGGGAAACAGAGCATTATTTAAAAAAAAAAAACAGAAACAAACAAAAGTGAGCTTTGGTAGAAAGTTTTAAATCGATTACAGTAAAAATCCGCGTATGAGAACCTAGATTTCGGCAGGTTAACCTAAACAAGTTCTTATAATATAAATGGTAGTTAGTGGAATTTTTGGCTATTTAGGTTCTTAAATAGGTTCTTATTCTTATAAGAAATATATACACTGTTTATTTTATATTGGGATTTAAGGCAACAGCTTCTCGCCTTATAAGGTATATTTTAATCGAAAGATTTGAACTATTACATTTCAATCAACGAACAGTTCCACAGTCAACAACAAAAGTTCCAAATTCCATAACTTGCTTATATCATTTTATATCACACTGGAAATTAGTTAAAATGTAGTATATTTCTTACTTTCTTACATATATAAATCCTGATAGAGGGTCTTACATGGAACCTGTACAATGACCTGCGAATGAAGAGTTGGTAAAATATTTCTATGGAAATCGTATGTGACAAAAAAATTTATGAAAAGAACTTTCACCAATTTGTTTGAAGCTCTTTAGTAAAAAATACCCTAAATACAATACCTATTACTTTGTTACCTTACTGAGCCTTAAATTTTCCAGTACTTTAAAAGAGAAGAGAAGAATATTAGCGTTGAAAACGAAAACATTCTCCACTTCAACTTTTGAATAGTACCGTGCGAATAACCAAAACGTCTTTGTACCCAGGTCTTACTTCTGCGTAATTCACATTCAGCAAGAGTGGACCGCTCTTATCCCCGCCCAATGAATTTGGTTTTATGCACAATATGGCGTTTGGTTGTGGTTTAATGTGGCTCCAGAGTCACTTGAAGTTTTTTTACTTTCCTGTTGCTTTTGGCGTCTGCTCTTTTCTTAAACTGGGATGATGCATCTGTGAATCAACTGCCTGCTGAGTCCTTCAGTGTACAATATGCCTTCATTGGTTTTAATCCTTCAAGAATCGAATCATCTGTGCGACCAAACACTTGCAGGAAACATTATCTTTTGAGCCGCCTACCGTATGCTACGGACAACTCCCGAAATTTCCAACTCACACGGCGAGTAATAGTAAGCGGTGATGTTGAGGCAAACCCTGGCCCAAATGAAGATATTGCTCAACGGAAAAACAAGCAAACCAACGTACAGTGTAAATGTAAAACGAATGTTGGCCAGAAGATCTGCGAGTTGAATATCAACAGATTGAGCGATTCCAAGTTTGAACAGATAAGACATTTCTTAACCTTGAGCCACCCTGAAATTGATGTGCTATTCTTGATTGAGACCTTCTTAAAACCAAAAGTTCCAGATTTTGTTTTTGAGATTCCTGGCTATGTGATGTACAGAAAGGACTGACCCGGAGTAAAACAGGGTGATTGAATTCTAGCCTATGTCAACTTCAAGCTGAAAGAAAATCGCCGCATTGACCTGGAAGAGAAGGAGATTGAAACTTTATGGTTGGACATTTTCCCCTTCAATTCGAAAAGAACGCTTTTAGTAGGTGCTCTATATCGTCCGCCTTCTTCGAATGTTGACATTGATTCTCGGATCGAAAAGAATATTGAGACTTTGACGAAAGTCCTTCTTCATGATTGTGTCGATAGTACTTTTCCCGCCCATTGGCTGCCGCAGACTCTTGTCATTGGTTTGTTTATCACTGTGAAGGAAAAAGGGTAGCAAGTATTTATATCTTCAAGTCTTCTATTTGGATATGTTTTGAATAGCAACACAGGGCACTTAGCTTGACAAGTGGCGAAAATGTTTGATTCGGTGTGAAACTTCGCTGCTTCACTCGCAAGCCGCTTTGGCTGGTTTTCGTTGGCCCATTGGCAAAGATTACCAATTCAATCCTCTTGTAATCTTTTTGGATTGTAAAATTCGCGATGCTCATATCATGTTGTTCCTTGCGTCCTCTAAAGCTAAAAATAAAATAATGTATTATCAACAGGCACCACATGGTGTTTAAAAGGGATCAGCCATTGTTTTGACCTAGCTGACCGCACTCCCAAAGAGTTTGCTCTTCTTTCTCGGTAAGGTTTTGCTTCTTTGGGCGCTTTCCCATTTCTTGTATTCGTACTTTCCACGCTTTTCCTTTTATCACTTTTTTTGAAATCTCGAACTCTACATCTTTTAAGATAGATTTAGGATAGCTTTCCCAAATGTCGTTCCAATGCTGCCTGCATCACTTTTAAAAACTCTCTTTTGCATGTACTCGTTGTCATTGTTCCCGCAAATTTTAGATTACAATTGTGACAGAGCTTTGTGGTCGTGTTCTTCAAGATTTTGTTTGATTTTCCTTGCTGCTTTCCATTTCTTAAATTCATTTATCCAGCAATTTCTTTTTCGAGGACTTTAATATTTTATATCGGGAATAGTATAATTTTATGAAAATTTTATACTGTCTTAAGCGCCGAAGACTACTTTTGTTTGGAAATGTTCTTTCAGGTGTTCTAATAACAATTTACGTATGTTAAACATTTTCTGCAGTAATTTTTTGTTCGTTCACGAAACAATAGATGATCATGAATGATACTGAAAAACGAATATTTTGGTTTTTTCTGGAATACACAAAGAGATGCCAGTCGTACCACAGAACCATAATCGGGTGAGCTCAGGCATGCAATCCTGAGCTTCATTGCACGATAACCCCGAGATGCCTCGCTACAACTCTTTCGGTATTCAAGTGCTTGTTTTCATTTGACATTTATTGTAGTTTCTTTAGTTTTTTGTTATATTTGAATTAAGTATTCGGCATTTCTTTTTTTATATACAAATAAGACAAAAATATCACAGCATAACCTTTACGCAAGTTATAAACCGAATGCAAATATGGCGGACCACTCCGACAACAGGGGACTAGTAGAGTGGAAGCGAGGCTGGTCAGTCCTGTGATTATTTTTTGTCAAGAGAAACAGTTTCTTTCTTTAACTTTCCTAAAGCGCCTCTGGTAAGAAAACAGTAGATAAATGCGATCCGTTGAGAGAAAGAACTTTGTCATAACAGAGCGTACGAAAATCTGTTCGCCACTTTTCAGGTCAGAAAGCCTTAAGAAATCTATCAAAAACGGATTAATATAAAGGAAGGGGGTATTCCTTCGAAATTTGACTGGTCAGGATTAAGAGGTGAAATTAGGTTAACATCTTTTTTCGAGTTGTTAAGAGTTGTCAAGCTTCGAATCCGCATTCTGTTGAGCATTTGCAAGTTGATAACTTGTATCCAAATACCATAAAGAGTTTTTACTTACATAGCGAGAATAATTGTTGTTATATTCAAGGAGATTCTTGTCAAAAGTAATAAGCATTATACCAATAATAAAATATAGATCTGTCATTAATTGTGAACTTATAACCATTTTAATTTTATAGTTGGTGTTGTCCGTTTGCAGGTTGCCGGATTACGTCATCAAGTTGGAATCTTACCAACTCATTCCTAATTTGGAATTTGTATCTAATTTGAAAAATGGCTTGCACAATTAAGTGGAAATTACGATTTTTCGAAAAAAAAGGGGACTCGAAAAACGTTATATGTTCATGGCCACATCCCTAATAGTAATTGAGTTTTCCTGAGCCTTTTTTTATCTCATCTCTTTTTTTTCTGTTTTATTCCTCAACCCACTTTTCTAATACATAAAGAGTTCATCTCAAATAGAATGGGCATCCAACTACATTAGCTTTTCATAATTAATTTATTTGTTTATATTTTTGTTGTTGTTGATGTTGTCAAATTTTATGTTAGTTGTTATAAAATTAGTGTTAATGATAATGATAATAATAATAATCACCAATCAGTTTAATTATTCTAGCAAACATTAGCTCTACTACATTTACAACAACATCAAACAAAGCTGCAGCAGCTACACTTGTTGAATTTGATATTTCTCCAATTGATATACCCACCTGCTGAGAGTTAAAAATGTCCAGTCCATTTTTCACTTCTAAAGTCGTAACGATAAATATGTTTCGTTAGGGGGCGCCCTAAAGTCCATTTGTCCCCGCTTAACGTCCATTGGACGTCAATAATAATAATAATAACAATAATAATAATAATATTAATAATAATAATGCAGTATTTATAAATAGCGTTTATTCTTAGAGCTCTAAGCGTTTTACAAATAAACACAAGTTTTAACAGTTTTAGGGTCCTAGAAAGTCCGCCAATCCGTTCGTACGTACAGCCCACAGTAAAAGAGACATGCAGACCTCAAAACTGGAATCGCCACCCTGCTCAACGCAAAAAGTGCGTGGGTTCCTTTAAGTCCCTCGACAAATAGATCGAGTGACTGGACCTACGGTTTAACGTCCTTATCCGAGAAGACGCGAAAGTCTAACCATTTTCAGATTTTAAAGCAAAGGCAGTACTTTTTTTTCGATTATTTAAAGACCCTGAGTGTTGGTCCTTACCCCCTCCTTAACGTCCACTATTGCTTTGGCCTTTTTTAGTATATACTTAGAATAAAAATGTAAGTAAATATTAACACTAATTTAAACTGTGGAATCTAATGTTTTCAAGTGACTGACCCTGTCGAGCTCCGTTGCGGAAAAATGCATTGAAAAAAATACCTATCTTGTCTTCACTTCCAATGCTTGATGATATATTATAAATATTATTTGAGGGTTGTTTCCATCATACTAGCTTTTAGGGATCACAATTTGGGTTTTAGTACAGTATTTGTACCTCTGCCGGATTGTGCGCGAAAAAGATAAAAGAGATCCTAGGGACCGAAATATGAGTTTGTTTTGGGGTTGTTTTTCTGAAGACAATAAAACATTTCAAATACTTACAAAATCGGAAAATGCAACTACGTTATTAGGTGCCATATTATAGTAAAACAAAGTTATTAATTTTTATACAGTTTTTTTCTTAGGTCCCTTAGGCAAGACCCATAAATGTTACTACCTTTTAAAAGCTGTCTTGGGCGCTGTTTTGCGATTTAATGGCGGGTATCTTGACCATTTAAAGTTAGGGTCTCCAGTGAAAGATTTGACCCAAAATATAGCTCCGTTCTTAAATTATTTGCCCTTTTGAATTGTTTGATATGTGTACAAAAAATAAACTTCCGGTCCTTTGCATGTTAGATGTTTCAAAATGAACATGTTTATCTTACTTTAGAAGTAACTTTTTTCTGTTCTTGCGAAGACTCTGGGACTGGTGAATGCCACAAGTTGTGCAGACTTCGACTGTAAGTTGTCCCACTTGGAGGAGAAATGGAATCGCATTGCACCTGGTTTTTATTGTTGGTTCAAGCACCGCAAGGCAGACACATTCAAGTCAAGCGTTATTCAGGGGCGGATCCAGGAACTTTGGAAAGGGGGGACCAGAAAGTTTGAGCCTGGTCTACCACCTAACCTTCCCCCCTCCTTCACCTTCCCCCTTGCAATTGTGTCTCGCCTCATCAATGATATCACATTTATTGAACTGCACTACTCGTGATTGTTTATACATGAACAATAGAACATCTCGGGAAATTATATACAATGATTTGACCGTTCTATTCTATCAACAAAACGATAGATCTAACAAATCTGTATACAGCGATTTGCTTGTTGTATTCCATCTAGAAATATGTACTCATATTCATAATCATAATATTTAAAAATCATTTTCAAGCTGTATATTATTCGGTTTGGTCGAAATGTAACATAAATTATCTGGTTCTCAAATAAAATTACTATCACAATCTGTAAATGTAAAGTTATTCTTGAGTCCCATGCAGTTATCTTCTAATGTGTTCGCTCAACACAAGGAATTGATGAAGTTCATCCTCCTTGGGTAGCGCTTGGCAAATTCGTCAATGCCTTGGTCATAATCCAGCGGAATATCCTTATGAACAAACAGGAGAAATAGAGCATTTAGCCGTTCCTCTCCCATGTTACTTCGGAATCGGCCCTTTGCAAAGTGCAGGGACGAGTTTCCACGTTCCACAGTGGCACTGGTCACTGGAGTGATCAACAACAGCCCCAAGATGTTGTGCACGTTCGGGTAAAGGATTGGACTGATGGCATCAAGTGCTTCGTTAAGCGTGGCTGGTTTCTTATTCTGACTGCTGGCCCACAGCCGTTTCAACAACTCCATCTCCTGCGCTGCACTAGCTTTCGACGGCAAATTAGTAGAATAGTGCTCTATTACACGCTGTTGCAATGCCTCGTCAAATATGTGGATGTTGGCAAGAATCAACAGCAGACCACGAAGTGCTGCTTCTGAAATGCCGTCAAAACGGGTAGTCAGCAGCTGCATTAGATTATCAAGAAACGGTAGAAACGCTGTACGTCTGAAGTACGCTACTGTAGTCTTGCCGGCTACGTTGTTCTGCATGGTCTGCCTTCCAAAATTGCGTGGAACACGCATTGCATTACCAGCTTTCTTGCCCATTTCTATTGCCTTGTCAAGCAAGATGGAGAAGACCACCTTTGCAAAGTTTTTAATTTGAGGCAAGGGTTTTAATATACTCAACTTTTGTTTTGTAACGCTATTCCTCAGATCTCATGGTGTTAGTATTACAACGAACTTTATTAGAAATACAATCATTTTCATTTAGTAGCTTTTTCGTTGTAAAAATATTTTCAAATTAACTACAATTGTAAATCGATCCTCAAAAGCCTTTTTTATAATCAGTTGATTAACACGATATTGTATTTTCCTTTGGCAATGATTACATAGCTCTCACAAGGATTCCAGCTATTGAAGACATTACAGTTGTTTAAATATTAAATGAAACTTGTAATTGCAACTAAAATGAACTGCAACGACTAATAGCTATTAGCATTTACCAAACA
>JAOTRI020169022.1:0-19674 GCA_028564885.2 Zoanthus sanctaehelenae
AATATCATATTTATGCCCTCGGCGGGAATCGAACCCCACATCTTCGGTTTACTAGTCCGACGTGTTAACCACTACACGCTGGCAACGTAGCCGGACAATGTTATGTAGATGGTAACTGCAGGGGTTCCCAGGGCGATATTTTTCTCTACTGATAAGTTGAACACCGTAATATTTGGTACGCATATATGATATTATATGTTGACAAATGTAACTAAAATTGGATTACACGTTTTTTTATAAGAACGCCGAATTTTTCGACTGAGGCTGAACGTTCTTAAATATTTTCTGTATATCAGCCTCAAATGTTTTTAAACATGTTCTTAAAATGTTTTTACTGATTTTAGACAATATAAATAATACATGTCCGTATGTGGTACTTTTCTGTATACATTGATTTGTGCATGTACTTTGTACTGTATCGAATAACTGTGAGACTAAAACTCTAGTGACTTTCTTGCTAGTTTCTCTCAAGAACTGTAGCTCAGAGCTGCAATTTGGTAAATGAAATCGGTTTTATACCCTAGAACTTCTGAAATCAAGATTTCAAGGTCAAGTAAAAAAGCGATTGTGGGATTATAAACCGTGCAGGAGGCCAAAGTTGCAAGATCCCGGAATGAAAGAAAGGAGTAAGGATTTTAGTTTATGTTTGCACTTCATATCTTGTTCGATGCACAAAGCTTTGACAGAAATAATTTAGCTGCAAAATTTTGAGTACTTGAAACTATTTTTTCTCGTTTATTTCTTTTTTATTTTCAAAATATTAACAAAATGTTTGAAAAAGGATTGCTTGATTTGAGATTAACATGCAAAATGTAATATGTTTTCTCTTTGTATAAAAAATTTTCTTAAAGTTCTGGCGATTTTAAGCCTCATGTTTTAAGAATAAGGTTCTTAAAAAAAGTGGATGTTTTATTCAGACAACTTTAGGCACGCCATCACGTTCAACTTTCATTCACTTTGACTGGCATTAAATATAGTCAAAAGGAAAAATACAACCCCAAAGGGGCATTTCAGTGCCATGTTAAAAACCTCCCTCTATCCCAATTAAGAATCCCATGCGGTAGGAGGCAAACATGTTGGCTATTTACAAAGCGTGGTAAGTTTGTCTCTGGGATCACCGAGGACAAATGCATTCAGTGGTCTGAGTTGGGGAATCGAACCCGGGTCTTCTACATTCTAAGCCCCAAGTCTGACCACTGTGCCACGCTACCTCCCTTAAAGACGAACCATTTGTTTGAATCAAAAGTGTCTCTTGACAGCCAACACTTCTGTTTTCATTCAACTTGAGATAAGCTTTCCATTATTTCTATAGAAGCTTGCATAAATTTGACAATTATTCCATGAGCGCGCGTTGGATATCAGATGGTAAATAGCCAACAAGGTGCAAAGCGCCATAATCATCTCATATCCAACAAGCGCGAATGGAATATTAAATTTTATTTTATTAATTTTATTAAGTTCTATTAAATTTCCAAGCCCTTCAATACCTGAAAATGGCAACAAAATTTTAATCTGAGATTTTTAGCTTGGCAAAACTTTACACAGTTAGTTTCCATATATGGTTATTCGATATATGAGCTAACCGAGATTGAGTCACCCAATCAGAACGCTAGAAACAAAATATTGGAGACTGAAAATTTAATAAAAATAAATAAATGGCCCACTGCAACTTCCCTTAACTTCGTACGTCGCGTAAGTATATTAGAATGTGTTAGTGTATTTTTCTTATATGATTGAAAAACAACGCAACAGTTACAAGACGGAAAACGTTCTACTTTTAAAAAATCTATCAAGATTAATTGAAACATTTTGAAATTCATATGGAAAAATTAAACTCAATTTTTACCACCACGAGAAGAGAGGAGCGACACATCTAGTTAGTTCATTTCATGTATGTAAAAATATATATATTTCATTTAGTTTGGGTGATAAAAGTTGTATTCCGTGCATGTATGGATAACCTAAAAAGTTTGGTCGAGTCTGAGCAAACGTTGAAAATTTGAAATATATCTTATCACAAACTATATATTAGATGCTTCAGATATCTCCGTGGGCAGTCATATGGATGAGGATGTAATCCAAAAGGAAGATATGGTGTGAAATGTAATTACATGTTCGAAATGATGATTACTTACAACATCTTGAGCATTTTCACACGAGTTTTTACAAGTTACGTATGGTCTGATTAAAAATGAGTTCATAAAAAATAAAATGGAACAGCCTGCATCTCTGTAAGTTCAGATGACGAACCAGCTCGTAGCGACTGCAAAATAAAGAAAGACAAAACGTTTTAAAACATGAAAAATTATTCCAGCCGTTGCGCATTTTAAACAGTAACGGAAACTTTTCGTGTGTGGCTGTCATTTGAGGTTTTCCTTTTAATATCATACCTACATAAAATACTCGATTCTGATTGGCTGAGGAGAAAGGAAATTTTTCTAAATTCATTTAATTAACTAATACCACGCGTGCTATTAATTAATTGCCTAAATCTATCCCAGATGTCTTTGCGGCGTGTGTACGTACTACAACGATAATCCAGCGCGAAGTGATTTTCATTGTAGAGAATCAAGTGTATTTTCTGTAGATATGATATTAAAAGAAAATACCACCTTTGTTCTCGAAGAATTAATAAAAAATACCGCTTCGCAGAAAGTAATTGGATATCATAGCTTGCTGTTGGTCGCATTAAATACTCTATTTTTCTTTCTTTTCTTTCAACACAACTTCAGTTTAGACTGACGAGGGCCCTTTGGGATGAAAAGATCTTTTCAAAAATCTGTAAAAAAGAAAAACCTGTAACTGCTCAAAAGCTGAAAATAATAAGAAAAACAGAGTATTCAAAATACCACTTGTATTTGATGGAAGTGAGCTATTAATTCACTTTCATCAAATAATGTCATCAAAAAATGTGGTATTTCCTACACAAATTGCATAATAATCTGACACTAAGTTAAAGTGCTACTGTGATGAAAAACCCACTTGCTCTTTTCTCTTTGGATACTGAAACTACTTACCCTCAATAACAATTATGCCAAATTTTAAGTCAAACTTCCAACGAGAAGTATCTTTATTTCCACTGTATTTTTGAGTTCAAAACGTCCGCCATTACTCGGACTAGAAAGCTCCGCATAAGAAGGAACAACTGAATCGAGAAGCGGAAATGACGTCATCGACTTAACCAAAACTAAAAAGTCGTGGCTAATCTAGTGTCATGTACAGAGTTATAGAGAGGGAAAAATTTATTTAAAAGGTTTTTGGTATGGTTTCAAACCGTTGTGTTCTACAAGGGTTTATCAATACGTCGGATATTAAGGCCGGAGTTTCACTTCATAAATCGCCCATCGACAGAAGTCTTCGGTTGAAATGGAAAGCTTTTGTTAGCACACATCGTGCGCAATGTAACCCCGATGGCTGCTCCGTGGTTTGTTCAGACCATTTTTCACAGGATTGCTTCGAGAGGTCATTCCACTTGCAAGGGTTTAGAAGGTTGAAACAAGGATCCATTCCAACCATCTGGCAAAAGTCCGAGAAAACTGTGGAGGAACACGTTTCAAAAAGAAATCTTCGTATGGTAAGTAACACTTGGAGTACTTTCGTGTTTAGGTGATATGTTCTTCGAACGCTCTTTACAGCAAGTTTGATAAATGAAAAATTTATAATTAAATGACACAAGAAAAGTCGAGAAAAAAACACGAAAATTAAACTCACTTATTGAAACTGTATTTTATTGTTTTGAAGACAATAAGAGATACCTCCACCTCGGAGCAACAGGAGGTGGTTGCGTCCATTTCTTGCGCAGAAGTTGCTACCGGCTTAATAATGGAGGTAAATTATCGCCACTGGACAAAGACTTTTCTACTGAAACATCATAATTTTACTCGATATATCGACAAAGTATAAAATTACTCAGATCTGCGTAAAAACTACAGCCGATTGGTTGAGAAAGTGTTGCTTGAGAACTTAAAGTCCGCTTTTAAAGCCTAAAATCAATTAAGTCTTCGACATACGCAACGACTCATATTTAAATAAATTCACTTTAATTTACATTTTACAAAATCACTGTAAGAATACTGCAATCTTTCGACACCTAACCCTTTATATTATATATATGCAAGGACTATATAGCGTTAAAAAACTTTATAAGAAAAACAAGCAAATCTTAACTTAATTTACACACGAATCAAATTTTTGTTCAGTTCAGAAAGTTCAAATTCAATTGAAGAACTAATAAAAAATTTTACTGCAACTCATTTATTTTCAATTTTAAAATGACAATTGCAATACATAAATGGAACTCCGGCTCTCGGCCGGCAAACTGGCAGCTTGCAGAGGGACAAAATAAAAATACAAAATTTCAATCGGACTATTTTAAAACAACATCATTTGTCAAAATATAGCTTCGTGCCATTTTCGCCAAAAAATCAATAAATAATAATCTCTT
Source organism: Zoanthus sanctaehelenae (assembly GCA_028564885.2). Taxonomy (NCBI): domain Eukaryota; kingdom Metazoa; phylum Cnidaria; class Anthozoa; order Zoantharia; family Zoanthidae; genus Zoanthus; species Zoanthus sanctaehelenae. The sequence goes on from JAOTRI020169022.1 coordinate 4,445, forward strand.
TCTAAAAAGTTCAAAAACAGAAAAAATAATTCGAGTTGCTGGTAGCAATTCGATTCTGGGAAGGCTTCAAGTTCATTGAAGTTCATTCAAGAAGACCAACTCGATGAATGCAGAGTTTTCGTTGTTTGCCAACCTCGTTCCCAGAACCTTTTCCCCACCCCCCAAGTCAGGGAAAAGGTTCTGGGAACGAGGTTGGTTGTTTGCTAAAAAAGTTAACAGAATCCACTGAGGTCCTACCAATATCCTTTTCAAGGTTTTGACACACTATGCTAGCCTTATAATACAGGTTTCTTTCTTATCTTCGGAGAAAACAGAAGGAGAAGTTGAGCGCGAAGACATACTTCTTTCAGTCTTTTCTTTGTTGTTTTGGTGGGTAACACGTGGTATGGTTAGGTCGATGACGTCACAGAGAAAACCGCTGTAGCCATTTTCGTGTGCTCTCCGGTTTGTTGTTCGAGCAATGGCGGACGGATTTCTTACGATTTTAAAGAGCTTTTTTACAGAATTGCTTTGTCTCGTTGAAGAAATTTCCATTTATTCGTATTATTTAGGTCCTATTTATGGAATTGACAAAAGAAAAGTCGAGAAAAAAAACACGAAATTTTCGTCGCAGTAGCACTTTAACAATAGATATAAATGGACACTGGCCTTTAAATATTTTTAACAAGTTTCCACAAAGGAGGATTTGGTTATAGAAGAAGCATCGTCGTGAAGCAGCTGACACAGCTACTTTAAAGTGGATATGACCTCACATTGTTTGCAACTTTTCTTTAAAGAAAAGAAAAAAAACAGCAGTGGAGAGTAAAACGAAGAAAACATACTGCGTGGCCGGAGCGCATAAGAATGCAAGTTGCAAACAGTGTGACGTCATACCCAGAACACAGATTTTACTTTAAAATTGTGTTTTCAAGACGCAAAAAACCGTTGTTAGATTTTTTTTGAGGACTTCAAATATCAAATTTGTCTTTCCCAAGTATTAAATGTGAAAAAAGGCAAAAAAAAAGTGTAACATGCAATGTAAAGTTAATACTTGGAGATTAGACAATGAATTTACAACAAGCGTTCTTAGTGTGTCTTAAGTTATCAACACATGTGTTTTATACAAAAAATGAAGAACATCTGTTTAGTAGCTTGTTTCCTTCTCACCTATCCGATAAAACTCGGTGTCATTTAGTTGCCATTCTGAAGGGTGCGTGGTATAATGGGGCTACCCACATGTCTTTGTGGCGGAGTAAACTGGTCGCTTCCACTCAAAGAATCCTAGAGAAGAAGTTTTTAATAATTGTCACTAAGCGAATTAAAATGACTAACAAAGTGCGCTATTTAATGTAGAAAGTAAGGAGAAATTATTTCGAGTTAACAAAAAACATTTGAACCCCCTACGCTTTGCATTCATCACCTGCTTTGATCCCGGACTACTGTTGTAGTTGACGGAAGAGGCTTGTTCCAGATTGTGAACCATTTGTCTCGACTCGGCCAGAAGACGATGTAGCTTACTCGTTGGAGACGCTTCTTCTGGCTATAATGAAAAATGGAAAAATGGGTAATGTAAACTGCCTTAGTAGCCGAACACGCTTGACTTGCTTATTTTTTTACGTAAATAAACAATCAATAAAAAAACAAGTCATCTGACATCTATTTAAGAAAATTAAGCAAAATAAGTTACAAAAGAATCTTTGGAAAAACAGATGATATAACTCCAAATGAATAAGGAGATAATGATGACGAATGGAAAAACCAGTCTTATTTAGTTGGAAGGAAACATCTCTGCCCTACACAATATCATTGGGTACTGTGGACACACAAGTGATAGATAATGATGACGAAAGGAAAAACCAGTCTAATTTAGTTGGAAGGAAACAACTCGGCCCTACACAATATCATTGGGTACTGTGGACACACAAGTGATAGATAATGACGACGAAAGGAAAAACCAGTCTTATTTAGTTGGAAGAAAACAACTCAGCCCTACACAATATCATTGGGTACTGTGGACACACAAGTGATAGATAATAATGACGAAAGGAAAAACCAGTCTTATTTAGTTGGAAGGAAAAAACTCAGCCCTACACTGAATATCATTGGGTACTGCGTACGAAATGAGCAAACATAACAGTTTGAGAAATAAATATTGTGAGTTGTATGATGACCAAACTAACAGCAAGTTGTCTGTTGAGAGTATCATGGGTGCTATTGTAATTAGTACCCTGAAGACTTTTTAATATATTGGATATTTGTTGAGGTCCATTTTGGGGAATCAGGTTGGCATAGCAGTCATCAATCGTGCCTCCCACCTCTACGACCCGGGATCAAGTCCTGGGCTCGGTATTTGGGCTGAGATTTGTCAATCTCAATCTGACTGTGAGGGGTTTTCTCCGGGTACTCCGGTTTTTACCCCTCAGCAAATTCGACTTTCACACTGATCTTTCGAGCGACAAAGCATTAGACTCTGGCTAGGAAGAATGGGCAACTACTTCCTTTGCAATTGACTTTAAATAAAGTATTTTCTATTATTTATTATCTTCAAACTGTATGTGCCTATGTTGCCTTCAACAATAGAAACGGAGAAGAAAAAGACTACGTTTTGGATTCTTTCTTGACTAAAAGCAAATATTCAACACTGAATAATAAATTATATATCTTAAACGATTCGAAGACCGAAGTCAAGTTGTTTATTACGAAACATGGATATCTTCCTGATGGTATCTAAAATCACGTGACAATATTTCTGACGAAGTGTATTTGTTTAACGAGAGTTTGTTTGTGTGATTCCAATGCAACAAAAGGTGAACGCAAAAAGTTATTCTTTTCTTTTTATTGTCTGATTTCGTCCTTTAACCTAATTGTTAACATTAATTTATAGCTTTTCACCGCCGAGTTGACCAAGTTTGCCAATGGCGTGTCTGGTCTTGTTTATGTACAAATAAGTTGTTTTTCAGCGATTCGACTGAATTCCGCGTCGACCATCAAACTTCCCTTATTTGAGATGCAAAAAATCAATAACACATTTTTGAAAAGTATTGAATATTTAAGAATTAAACCCATCAAGCTTTATAAGAAACTAGCATAGCTAACCTGTTGTGCTGGTGCAGGAGGCGAAACTGAGTACGGCAAGTAACTTGATAAGCTGCCATCGTTAATGCTAGTTCTTGGAGCACCAGAATTCCCCACTACATTCAAATCTGCAGGACGAATAAGTCCGTTGTAACTGCCAGAAGCTGTAGCGACTTCCGGTTTTGTGCTACCAATTGTTAAACTACCCAGACCTCCAAGCATGTCTGGGGCCTTGGAACTAGGCGTGCTATAAGCCTGGGGTCGAGAGATAGGCAAATAAGCTTCTAACTGGTTAGACAGAGGATTCTGGGAAAGAAGTCCTATGTCATCAGCTAACTCGTTGCCACCTGTTAGGACAAAATATGATAAGACATTAATAAATTGCACCTATTCAAGGTTCTCACACTTGATCTCAGAATGGAACTGTTTCAGATTCTAACGGACAACTTTTAACACGAAAACTTATATTAACGCAAACTCGTTTTATCAAATTAAGAAACATTTCTTGGATATAAAAAATTCGTCTTGAAAGTTTTTTAAGGATCTTTATTGAAAGATTTAAGGTTAAAAACTCAAAATTAATTTTTTGACAATTGGAAACTTCCAGTTATATTCCTACCCTGGGAAGCTTACTAGACATGTACTCAGTCTCACACCTGGTTCTAGAAATGCAAGAACATTTGATTAGAGCAAGATGCCAACTCATGACAAGATAGTCCCCAGAACTTTTACATGTTTTAATGCCTTCCAATATCTTCCTCTGAAAGTGCAAAATTTGGGCCTGCAATACCTATTTTAGCGAAGTAGCAGTTTATTGAGAATCACGTCTAACAAAAAGGTATGGTAGGTTGTTGTCGAATCTTTCTTTATATGTGTCTTCCATTTGACTAATGAAAGAAGCAGTGATTGCGCCATCCTTTTCAAAAAGTAATCTATCCATTTTAAACTGCATATCTCTTCAATATTTTTCACGTACCAGCTTCATCGAAGTCCAATGACTTAGCAGTCAATCCATCCTAGTGAAGGGAAATATTCAGAAACATGAGTACTTTCACATATTATACCTTGTGCTCAGTGACTGATACATGCTAAGAAAATTAAGGAGTGTTCCGAGAGTTCTTCAGGGTAGAATATACATTTTTCCAGGGCCCAACCCTAAACTTTCCCTTGCACTATGCCATCAAAACAGTCGTAGAGCTCAAAATAAAATGCTAGAAAAACTACCCAAAAAACTTGAAATTAAGTTTACCTAAAATACAAACAGTTTCAGAATTCCTGGAATTTTCCATTAATTGTAGTTTTTCAGGAATTTTCCAGGAATTCCTCAAATGGCAAGTAGCAAGGTCATATATCATGGGAATACAACAATATCACCACTAAAAATATAGAAGACAACTAAATGACTTCATTTTGAAAATACTGCAACAAGTGACATAAGTTTTTAATTTGATTTTAAGTTCATCACGGCTGCAGACGTGCTCATCATGAAACTGGACCATATATAAATATGATTTTGGTAAATGCAAAAGCAGATTGTATCGTGTTTAATATCCCATTCTTTCCCTACCTTTGAATACCAATACTGCGGTAAAAGGTACTTACAAAGCACGGAGCTTGGCTACTAAATCACCAGAGACATTAAGTCATTGGATTTTAACTTGTGTAGTTTAAAATATTGAATAACACTTTATCATTTAGACAACTAGTTTAAGCTAAAAGGATTTTACTCTATTCCCAAATAATATGTCTTTACAGAACGATATCCGAGAAGTATCTTGTATAGCGGTTAAATAAATCACACTATGTTTTATTTACCTGCTTCTCAAGATCTCCGTTGAAGTAACTTGTTTTATCCTCAAATGGAGAATTGTTCTTACTTCCAATCTTCTCTTGTGAATCATTTCCAATATCTAATAAACTGTTCAAATGAATATGAACACAGCGTTACTGCGCAGAAATAACAACATTTCCAAACTAAAAGAAAGTTTCTATGCTTAAAATCAATGTTATTTGTTAAATTGTTTGGCCATTCATTCTTGAGCTTAAAAGTAATTTTTCTTTTTTAATCCTATTCATCGTAATGTCATCATCTTAAAATTCATCTTTAAGGTATTAAAAAAAAGACAGGGTCATTACTTTGAAACAAATCTATACCATCTTCTTCCTGTGACATTTGAGCTTATTATGCCCACAACAATCATAACCACGAATATTAATACTAATGACAATGATAATAATAATAATAATGATGATGATAATAATAACATTAATACTGATAACAATAATAATAATGATAATAACGTTTGATATTTGTATAGAATCATTTTTCATGTTCATAAGAATATATGCGCTAAACAGAGTAACATTTGTGCAAGTGCATGCTATTCCAATCACCACAGCCAAAGTTTTCAATGTCAATTTTAAGCTTATACTCATTTTAAAACATTCCATCGCCCGTTACCATATATTATCATAAATTACGCAAGGAGCCATGGCTTTGAGTGTTGGTCAATAGAGCAACTGATGCATTGAAAAGCAAATCAATGACTTTCAAAACGTTTGACTCTTACTTATACTTAAACTATTCATCCTGAGTTTTTTTTTAAGAAATAGACAGTCTAGATATATTTTTTGCTCACAAAGCAGCATATCAAATTAAAAGGAGACCCAAAGACGAAAACTGCCGATGGGAGTTGTGTGAGGAGGAGGATATGTTAATAAGTTGAGAGACAAAAGAACAAACTTAAACAATCTATTTTCTAACAGGAGGATATGTTGTAACTATTTCATCAACTTTGAAGAAAAATAAATTTTCAGTGAATGGTTAGAGTTGTTTTATTTTGAAGGAAAAAAAATTAATTAGTTATTATTTGTTGACAAAAGATCAAAAGAAAACATGAATGATAAAAACATAGCCGGACACAAGCTACAAATCTTCACGGCTCATCACTGCTTGATTACAGCTGTTTCCATCCGGAACACCTGCTACAAGTGAATGGTTACTTGGAGGGGCGCTCGAGGGGAAGGCATTGTGTCAAAGACACAGGTAGGAGGCAAACCAATTGGCTATTTACAAAGTGTGGTAAATTTGTCCCTGGAATCACCGAGGTCAAATTCATTCAGTTGTCTGAGTTAGGGAGTCGAACCTGGGTCATTCGCATTCAAATCCCCTACTCTTACCACTGTGCCACACTGCCTTTCGTCACAAAAAATCTTTGCATGGTAAATGTTAAGCATTATTAGTTTTACAAGATAAACTTACTTAACGTCATTTGTCTCAACATCTGTTTTCATTATGACGTCATGCGAGCTCTGTAGCTGCATTTGCATGTACGTGTTATCTCTCTGCTGCCTCTCACAGATCTGTTGGGATTACAGAGAATTCAGATCTGTTGGGATTACAGAGAATTCACAGATCTGTTGGGATTACAGAGAATTCACAGATCTGTTGGGATTGCAGAGAATTTACAGACCTGTTGGGATTACAGAGAATTTACAGAACTGTTGGGATTACAGAGAATTTACAGATCTGTTGGGATTACAGAGAATTTACAGCTTTAAGCAACGTAATAAGAAAAGAATATTTAGTAATGAAAATGTTAATTCTACACCCTAAAAAAGAGAATACTTACTGATGTTTCGGACGTAAGTCCTTCGTCGGAGTAAAGGGAAGAAAAAGAGAAAATGTAGAGTTTATATAGGCAAGGAGAAGAAAAACTAGCCAATAGAAACAAGATAGCCACAGAAATTAAAAACAACGAACGAAGAAGAAAAAACATGAACAAGAATAAATTAGGAAAAAGTGAAGCGTTCATTCATCCCATTGGGATTACGTGTACCCGATCGGTGAATGAGTCGCATCTCTTTGGTTTTGCGGCAATCGTTATCGCCGCTAGCCAAAGATAAGCCAAAAACAATAAAATCTGAAAGAGAATGGTTAGGCAAATTAACGTGTCGGGAAATGGTTTAGTTGAATCGTTATTACGAACATCGTAAATATGTTCGCGAATACGATCACCTAAACGGTGGTCAGTTTCGCCAATGTATAAAAGATTACAACGAGAACATTTAATGCAGTAAACAACAATGGAAGTCCTCTAAGTTTCTATTCACCATGGATGTTAGGTCTTTGTATACTGTTATTGCTAACACTGAGGGACTTCGCGCCCTTCGTCATTATTTTGATCTTCGTCCTGTTTTAGAACTCAGAACTTCCACTCTTTTACGCTTAGCTGAACTTGTCCTTACTCTCAATTGTTTTTCATTCGGTTATCGTATTTCAAACAGATAAATGGTGTTGCCATGGGTACTAAGTTGGGCCCTAGTTACGCTAATTTGTTTGTTGGCTATATCGAGCATCTTATTTTCCAAAAATTTACCGGTCCGAAAACTGAGTTTTTTTGGCTGCTATATTAACGACTTGTATTGGTGCTACTTCATGTTCTCGAAGGACTAACGTCCAAAACGTCAGTAAGTATTCTCTATTTTACGGTGTAGAATTTACATTTTCATTACTAAATTGGTTCTTTAGAAACACCAACGCAGCTCTAACTAGTTTACCGCTAGTTATTTTTCTATTTAAGGAAAGAATAACAGGGCTATTACTACTACAATTTTTATTAGAACAGAAATTTAAACAAGCATTTTGAATGGCTAAACTGCGCTAAGGGTAAGCTATATCTTTCCTTTGATTGCCTGAAATATTCTACACGAAGTCAATCAGAGTTAGGCAGATATGAAGGTCACTAGCTTCTTTACATTCGCTATACATTCTTTTTATATTTATTCAAGTAATAAACTTAATCTGCAAACAGAGCTGTTTCATCCATTAAGAACTCGTCAGTGCAGCTAACAGAAGATTTTAAGACTCAAGATATTAATAGAGCAACGTAGTTATATCTTCACAAGTGTGAATTGTTTTTGCATACGAGAAAGCTCGAACTCAAAAAAGGTGGGCTATGACAAATGGTTTAAGTCACAGTAGTAAAAATTTATTCTTCTGTATTACTTCAATGCAACCGCTTCTGATGCCGATTATCCAGGTACACAAACAAGAACGTTCTTTAAAGAGTTTGCGAAGTAAGACATCTGCTCAAAATTTTCCAAGTCCAGAGATCTTATTTTTGGTACTGGCAAAGTTTAAAAAATAGAAAATTGTCACATACATACAGAATATATAAGTTGATTCTAGTTTCACCATCCTACCCGTATTGTGACCACGTTATACTCGTCTGTTAAAATAATAAAAAAAAAATCTTCAAACCTGTCTCAAATTTTGTAATTCAGCGTCTGTCCTTTCTTGCTTTGATTTTTGAAGCTCGAGCAGTTGATCTTTTCGTTTCTCTCGCTCTCCTAAAACAGATAGTCACCGATACAAACAAAAAAATCCATATTTCTACAACCACATTTTAGATTTTATATTAATCTCAATTTTGTTTCAAATTATTTAATTACTTATTATGTAATTAATTTTAAGAAGTAACAACTATTATAAAAAACTATCTACAGTACTATTTACAGAACGTTTTGAACATTACCTCATGGTTAAAATATGAATAGCTAGAAAGAAAACTGAAGCCTTATATTCTGTTTTCAAACGGCCACGTGTGAGGAACAGAGACAGAGAGGAAACTTTTACTTGTTCATTTAGATTTCGTGGTAGTTTTGCAATTAAAAGTGCTTCAACAATACGGTGTAAAGTGGAGGAATAAATGTAATTAACAACATATTTCCGTGTGAATCATAAATGCTCTGAGTGTGGGTAAAGGTATCTTCCTGGTTCCAAGAGTTTTGAAGTACAGTATTTAGATGCTTATCAATGCGGGACAATATATTGCAAGAGGTTTCGCCAACATACTTTGATTCTTTGTACAGAAGCACGCATCTGCATTGTAAAAACATTAAACACATATACGTACCTACCTAGGGCCTACCATATACGTAGCTACCTAGGGCCCATCATATACGTAGCTAGGGCCCACCATATACGTAGCTACCTAGGGCCCACCATATACGTAGCTACCTAGGGCCCATCATATACGTAGCTACCTAGGGCCCACCATATACGTAGCTACCTAGGGCCCACCATATACGTAGCTATCTAGGACCCATCATATACGTAGCTACCTAGGGCCCATCACATACGTAGCTACCTAGGGCCCACCATATACGTAGCTACCTAGGGCCCATCAAACATGTTTGAGAGTGTTGGACGGTGATGGACGATATTCCAGATGAAGTTTGTCTTTGTTCAAAAGTATGCAATCTTGTTAAAAAATCATGGTCTGGTACCAAGATTCAAAATTGTTGGATATTGTTGGATTCAACATAAGTTCACTATAAAAGTAAAAGTTAAAAAAATATATTAGGCTTTAAAATTTAAAATAGATAAAAACACCAAACGTTTTCGACAAAAATTGTCATCCCTAAGGAAGTCATTTGAACACTCCAGCATTTAACACTCATCAAACACCGTCCAACACCGCCAAACAGTGTTATATTATGTTTAACCTACACGTTTGATTCGTTTAAACGAGCCTATATTTTTGCACTGCTTATCTCCACACTAGCCTTATAAATCTCACTTAACCAGAAGAATACATACCAGCCAAAAAGAGCTCTTTTTGAAGAACAAGAATCTCCTGTTTGGTTCGGCCAAGTTCAGCTTGTGACTCATCGGCATCAGAAAACTGCTTGCTAATATCAACTGACAAGGAACAGATATTTAACAATTAGATCTCGAGGGTAAATGGACCACGAGTCAATAGCCTACGAGGCCATAGGCTGAATGAGCTATTGAAACATGTAGTTCATGAAGCCGAGAGATACTGTATAGTTGTTTTAGTACAAACCTACTAATCGATTACAGGGCATGAAATTAAAAATATTTTATGGTCGCAGTTTTGCAACTAGTTGCAAAATTATAGGCACAAAACGTCTGGAGGAGACTTTTTTATTAGCTGTTGGAGATGTAGATTGGTCGCGAAATTGCAATTGGTGTTGAACCAATGGTCACAAATAAAAAGGTTTAGTCGCAAATGCGACCATTTTGAGTTCTGGATCGAAAAAGGAAGTCAAAATTACATTATCTACGAGATCCTCTGATGTTATAGCAAAACGGGTATTATAACTATTTTGATTCACCATCTTTTTTCTACAAATACGCAGTAAGAAGTACACCTAGAGTAGAGTAGCCAATCTGAATTCAGTATCTGTGTTAGACTGCTAGTAGGTTTATACTAAACACAATACAGGACTCGGTATTAAAATTAATTGTACTAAAGGGTATAGTTGCGTTCTCCTAACGTCCAACGCAATCATAATCTTGTGCAGGCGGAAAAATCTCAATTTTGTGGTTGATCCAAATCGACGCCATCTTGGATTTCTCGGAGAAGGTCTGGGTGTGAGTCCTTTCAGCCAATACGGCATGTAAGCTTCCCATGAAATCACACAACAGTTTATTATTTGACTTCTTGTTTGTGTGTTAACTGTTTTTACACAGGACTAAGTTTAATCCCTCTACCACAGTGCTAGAAAAATCACCATCCTATCCAACTTTTAATCTATCGAACGCATTTCACTAATCTATGATTAGTGCTAGTTTTAAAAGCATGCTGTCTGAAGAGCTTTATTTACAAACCCATTAGGTTAATATGTTTCTTATTTTTTGTAAACAATGTCAAAACCACAAACACATAGGGTGGTATTGCTGTGTTGTTCCTAAGGTTGTTGAATCAATAATTTGTTAGGTGGTGTTCCAGCTACACAAATATTGATGCCTGCTCTGTCACCGACAATGGAAGAAGGAACAATTGTTAAGTGGCATAAGAAGGAAGGGGATAGTTTATCTGCAGGAGATGCTTTGTGTGACATAGAAACCGATAAAGCAACAATTACTATGGATGTTGATGAAGATGGTGTACTAGCTAAGATTGTTGTTGAGGAAGGAACAAGGAATGTCAAAATCAGTGATCTGATTGCTCTAGTGGTTGACCAAGGAGAAGATCACACAAAAGTGGAGATACCCATTGGATTGAGTGGTATGAATCATTCAAAAGTTTCTCAGTTATGAACAGTATTATATATATTATATTATTTCTATAAGTAGTATAATTTAAAAGTATGTCTTAAGACATGGCTTAATTTGTTTTCTTTTTGAAATTTGATGTTTTAATGATGAATTCAAATCTCTACCATAAAGGAAAAGAAAACATAAAAGATTGTGCTATGTACTGCAGCTGTTTTAGAAGAGGTTTTGATGTGAAGAACTTAACAAACAAAGATTGTGAAAATACATTCAAATGGATCCTGACTGCAGATTGAGATATAGATGTCAGACATACCAAATCACCTGATCCTATTGGTCATCACCTGATCCTATCAGTCATCACCTGATCCTATCAGTCATCACCTGATCCTATCGGTCGTCACCTGATCCTATCGGTCGTCACCTGATCCTATCAGTCATCACCTGATCCTATCAGTCATCACTCAATCCTATCGGTCGTCACCTGATCCTATCAGTCATCACCTGATCCTATCGGTCGTCACCTGATCCTATCAGTCATCACCTGATCCTATCAGGCATCACCTGATCCTATCAGTCATCACCTGATCCTATCGGTCATCACCTGATCCTATCAGTCATCACCTGATCCTATCAGTCGTCACCTGATCCTATCAGTCATCACCTAATCCTATCAGTCATCACTCAATCCTTTCAGGCATCACCTGATATTGAACAAAATTTGTAGATCTCCTGATCGAATATGATTTTCTCCTGATTTCACAGGTGCCACAAGAAACGATTTTTGCAAAAGTTTTGTTTGATTTGGTAATTATTGTTGCCTGTTAGCAACAATTTATGCTTCATCAATTTTCAGTTTGTGATATGTCTATACTTATTGATAGGAATTCTAACTTTAAGATTGGGTTAAATCTTTAGTTTTAAGTCAGGTGACCCACATGGCCTAAAGTACCTAGTAGAGAGAACACTGCTCCCATAGATAACTATTTCCACAGTGCTCTGGGTTTTCCTTTGGTTCTATCAAGCCCAATTACTTTTGTTTGTTTATTAGGATCCATGGGAGAAAACTCCACAGCAAAGGCAATGTCACCTCCAAATGAAAGTTTGCCACAAGTCGGATCAAGTGGAGTCAGTATTCCACTATCACCAGCAGTAAGACTTCTATTGGAAACTCACAAGCTAGACTCTAAACTGATTCCTTCAACTGGTCCTGGAGGCAGACTTCTGAAAGGAGATGTTCTTCAGTTTGTTAAGTCAGGAGAAACTGTTGCAGCCCAGCCACCTGCTAAGGTACCTGGCATTCTGCCATCACATAGTTCACAGCAGCAAGACATACAGAAAAAATTAACTTTACCAAAAACAGATACTACAGGTACAGTATAATTGCAAAAACAGCATGACTTGTTTGAAAAGCTAAATTCTCCCAAAGGTTTTAAAGGCATAATAGGGATAATGTAGGGAAAGACAAGAACTTAATCATAAATCATTGACGTCATTTATGCACTAGACCCTTCAATTATATGAACAGGGTTCAATAAAGTTTGAAGTAGGCAGCCAGTTTGAGAAGAGTAGGCGACAGTATTAATAGGGGCTGCAAGGCCCCTTATGCTAGGGGGCTCTGGGGGCATGCCCCCCAAAAAAATTTGAAATCTGGAAGCTCTGAAACACTATTTCCAGCGTTTTGGGCATCAAATTATGTATAAACATAAGTATGATTTCTTAGCACCAACAACGTTTTTTTGTTTATTTTTACAATCATAATGACATGTTTGATAATTACTTCAATTAAGGCAGAAAGTAGTTGACGTCTCTGAACAAAGTAGCTGACGCTCTTCGTCGGACGTTGGTGCTTATTGAAACCCCTGTATAAATATATAATTATTTATGCACTAGACCCTTCAATTATATAAATATATAATTTATGCCCTAGACTCCCTAGTAATAAATTTAGTGTTAATTATTTTGACAGTATTCCTACTAGGTAACTGTTGTAAATGGTAAATTGCATCAAAGTTTTTATAGAAATTATAGTATTAATATCAAATTACTCCTTAATTTTTGCGCAAAAAATTTCAGTATTAGTTTATAATTTCACATGTGAAATTACAAAATTGCCATGGCAACCATTTCTACGCAACCAAAATGGTGCCCAGGTTTGAAGTAAACCGCATCTTGTGCATGTAATTTGTCACCCACAATATTAATAGGTAATCAAATGGTATACTCATGAAATTAGTGAATAATTTCAATTGCCTAAAGACTTGGGAAATTATTAGAATTTGGACAAAGCGTGCATCACCATTTAATTACACATACATGTTATGTCGATCAATTGATGTGATATACCATATCAAAAACAGCTTTTTTCATTGTCATACATTGCTCATAAGAACTGTAATTGAAGTTTTACCAAAGTTGCTTGAAATATCAGTTTGGCTATAGTTGTACTTAGTGAGGATCAAAAAATTTCAACAGTTGGAGTAGATTATATACTAAATCTAATGTTAATTCATAATAACGTGACTTATTTTATTTTATGCTCACCAGGTGCACCATCTAATATGCAAAGAATATCTTCTCAGAGTCAATTCACAGACATACCAAATAGTGGTATGCGGCAAACTATTGCTAAAAGATTAACAGAATCAAAAACCACAATTCCTCATTCTTATGCACAAACCAATTGCATCATGGATAACTTACTTAGATTTCGCAGTGAGTTGCAAAAGGGAGAACTCAAGATATCTGTGAACGATTTTATCATCAAAGCTGCAGCTCTTGCTCTCAGAGATCTACCAAAGGTTAATGCTGTTTACTCTCACGAAGGCCCTCAAGAACTGAGCAGCATAGATGTTTCAGTTGCTGTGGCAACCAGCAATGGTTTAATCACGCCGGTAGTCAAAAATGCTTCACATTTAAAAGTCTCTCAAATATCATCCATAGTAAAGGTTTGTTCATTTTGCTGTTTTAGTATTTTAATGCTTTTTTGTTGTTGATTTAATGCATGTAGTGATATCTTTTCTTCTAGCCCTTCCTTGTCGATTGAAAGTGGCTGGCAGACCTAATAAGGTCTAATTAACTTTTTTTTTCAAGTGTCCAGCTGGCCACTACAGGCAAAAATGTGGTGGCCCAGAGCACAAGTTTTAGTGGCCAATACCATAATATATATTTTCAATGTGTAATCCATACAGTTGAGCTAATACCTATTTAGAAGCTCTAATTTCCGACTTTTTTCTTACTTTTAATACTATGTAATGCTCCAAATACTCCTAATTTGCACTTTTCAAATATTTTCACATATAAAGGATGTCAAGACATTTTCATCTTTCCACTTCTGTTGAAATTTCCGTTCAGTTTCTTTTGCTTTCTTACTTTGATCTTTATCATCAGGATCAGTAATAATTATCTGCAACGTTTCTAATCCCAGCTACAGAACAAAAATCTAAAATAGATCCCTGCTGCTTTATTTTTTTTTAAATTTGTATCTTAAGTCTTTCTACAAGCACACAAAAACAATAAGAACGAGACACCGCGGGAAGAAGGCCGACCACGTGCTTCAAAACCTACGCCTACAAACATTTTTGTGTACATCCGCTGAAGATGGCGACGTAAACATGCCTATTATTGTATTAGTATTACGTCTGCGTCTGAACAATTGCATTTGTCTCCAGATTTGTTTGCCAAAGAAAGCAGATAAGCTTCATATGTTCATCACACTGTTTACTATTTTATTAGAAACAATAACTTTTAGTTAATCAGTCGCAAAGGTTCCACACAATCTTGTAGTAGCCAGCTGGTCACAAGTTCAAAAAATATATATTTTGGTGGCATTGGCCACCTATAGGTGGTAAGCTCGAACCCTGAAAGAGCTTGAACAAACTGATATTGAGTGTTCCTGATAATTTTTAAGGTGAATATATTTAACAATTGTTCCAAAAGCACGAATGGAATAATTGTTTTATTAAATTTCATGAGCTTTCCGAACTTTTCGATATTTGAAAATAGCAAAGAACTTTTAATAAATTGATAATCAAGATTTTTTTGTTTGTTTCCATATATGGTCATTGGGTATATGAGCTGATAACCGAGATTGAGTGAACCAATCAGAACGCTAGAAACGCAATATTCGAGGTTAAAAATTTAATAATAT
>JAOTRI020169124.1:0-19672 GCA_028564885.2 Zoanthus sanctaehelenae
TTATATTAAGAACATTTTAAGAACATTTGAGGCTGAAATCCCCAAAATATTTAAGAACGTTCAGCCTCGGCCCAAAATAAGACGTTCTTATAAAAAAAAAGAGTGTAATAAAAGTCTCAGGTTAAAAAACTTACCTCTCGGCAAGTCCAAGCTGACAAAAGTGAATAACATAAACCCTCTTCCATCCTGTTTCGGGACTATGGCCTGTAATCTCTTGGTCTTCAAGATACCAAAAGAACGAAACAAGATTTACAATAAACAAAGGAAAAAGTACGAGAGACGCCGTCAGCGCACACCACCAGTAGTCAGTGTTCCTAAAATGGTCAACGGCTACCTTCAGGTCCAAGGCGGTGTCTGCAAAAAAGGCCAGTATTCCTCCGAAAGTTGCAAGAAGCCCAAACCAACCACAACTTCCTCTGTCTTTCCACAAATCGAAGTCTTCCTCCGGAATTTTCTTAGGCCTTATTTCTTTTGTAGCCGCTTTTACCTTTTTAGCGGCTTGTTGGAATCTTTCACGAGCTCTAGAAGAGGTTGTAGTACTTTCTCTGGCAGAACCGGAAGTGATGTCAGTAATTTTGCCATCTCGTTCCTGTTTGACATGTGTTGCAATGGCTTTTAGGTCCGGTTTCACCATGTCAATGTGAACCGCATCTTCGCTGCCGATATATCGCACACGGACATCTGTGGATAGCACTGGATCGGAAAATGATTTGTTTTCGTATCCAATCGAGCAATTATCATGTCCGGCCTTGGGAATCGAACTTAAAGGTTCAAATTTCTCCACGCGTACGGTTTCAATTCTATTTTCATCGAACTGGAATTTAGTTCTTTCTTGGGTTATGACCTTAGTTCTGTCGTTGTTGAAATGATCGTTGAAAACAGGTCTTTGAATTGAATCGTACTTCGTATTTTCATTTTTTGTGATAGAGTTAAATAATTCTTCTTCACAAACTGGCAGAGTTTGCTTGTAACTCGATATTCTTGTTACAACTTGCATATCTTCTTCACTAACGTATAGTCGACCTGGATTCAAAAAGACGGAATCCATTGAGTTTCTATTGACTTTTTTATTGCCTGTATGTGATTGTGAAGGTTCGTTTTTTCTAAAACGTTTTAGTATCCCATCTTCCTCGTCACGGTACAAGATTTCCGGCTCAAACTTTGAAGTGTCACAAAGACTTACTTTGGTGTCCGTTGTTTCTTGTTGTTTGAATGCTTGGATTGCTTTCAAGAGAATTTCTTTTTCTTTTCGCGTTTTAATTTCGACATAAAAACGACCGGGATTAACGTAACTTGATGTCACTGAAGAATTCGAAAGTTGTCGCTGGACTTTCTCCACTGCGTTTAGTTGATTATCAGAAAGGAATAAACTGGAACTGCGGCCATCAAATTTCGACGTTCTTGATTCCATTTGGAACCAAAAATCAAGAATTAACAAAAGGTTTGCTTACTTTAGTTCTCAATAGCTAAGACTTTCACTTCAAAGCGGAGTTAAAGATAAGTTTAACTTAACGCCTCCCTGAACAATATCATAGTGACCTGAGAGCCAACCTGAGGCAAATTGGTTTTAAAAAAACAAATTGAAGAATTAATTATCCAAAAATCATTACGAACACAATGGTTTGCAATGAAGCGCAACAATATGGTTTTGAATGTATTGGCCGTGTGACTGTGTAATTGCCGGCCAAACTAACGTATTTTCAAAAAAGGTGAGAAGAAACACGTTCATAAAGAGCAACAACAAGGCCAATATGTATAAATTTAGTACAGTTTATTTTCCTCTTACCGTCATAATTGAGTATCAGCTTACAGTTTTGTAAAATTATATGGACCGAGTATAGTTTAAGGTGTATTTTTTCATTGCTACGAGTCAATTTATAAAACCAAATTAAAGATAATAATTATATAAATAATATCTATCATTGTTCTGAGATATGGACATTCTACCGGCCGTCAGTTGGTAGATAAACCTTTGGCTAGGGTGGATAGTATTCTTAGTTTTCATGTGACGTCATACTCATAGGGCTCAAAAACATTAGGATTCTATCAACTGTATTATTTGATATGTTTAAGAAAACAAAGATTAGATGTATATTTCAATATTATTTTATGAAAATTTAAAATTTGCTCGATGTTTCTTCGTCGCTTTGCAAAACGCTAATTATGTCACACATCATAGTCGCGCTTCTTACAAACTCATAAAAATCTATACATTTATTACAAACTTATAAGTTTGGCTATTATATACTTAAAAGTGACATTTATATAGTGAAATATAATGAAATGTTTCAATCTTATGCTTAAAATAACGTCTTGAAATTATGGCGGCCATGTTGGGGGATATGTAACGTACGTCAAGGTCCTCCAACATGGCGCCGCTAAATATATGGGAAATTTTTGTTCGCTAATAACTCCGTTAACAGTTTTAAGAATTGTTCTTTTGCTCCAAAAACTACCTCAGAGCTGTTGTTTTAATTGCTCTACAAGTTTATGAGCTATTTGTCTTATTTGGGAAAGAAATGAATATTTCGAAATTTTAAAACAGTAAACCACGTGGTTGAAAACGAAGAATAGGTATTGACCAGAATCTAGGGTGAGAGGTGTACCGTTGGACTTTCACTAACTTGCCTTTGCCTCTAGTATTAAAATTGATTCATATTCTATAGAATACCCCCTCCTGTTTTAAAGTAGCAAATGGTAATCCTGTCAAGTTAGTATACATCGAACAATAAAATAAATGGAGCAAAAAATTTAATAAACAGTATTGCTCTCTACAAAATAACGGGAATTACCAAATATAAATTATAACATGAGGCGATGTATTTGAAACAGAGGTTTGCTTATTGGCCTGAGAAACAAAAAAAAATCAGAACCAAGTCAAATCAATTCTCTTCCGCGAAAAAGTTTTACACCCTGTCTCAGGATCGAGTTTGTAAATATTCAGCAAAAGTTCATACCCGTTCTAAACAAACTTTTTGTCATTCATAATCCGTTCCAGAGTAGAAAATTTAGTTAGGGACACGTTCAGACCATTATAGTCAATATATGGAAGTGTCCTCCCATTTCCTGAAAGATATGGAGCTTACATTGCTTGTGTTTGTGCAGCGATCAGGAGTCGAGAGGTTCTCTCAAGAATGCAGGTTCATGTTACAGAACATTGACAGGAAAGTAGTCAGGAGTTGTAGCGCCAGTTGAAAAGAATTGTCTATCTGATGAAGATCGGTGTGGCCTATCCAAGTATAGTTCGTAAAATTTATTCTCGTTGTTTGTCAACTTCTCTGATATATATTGTCATTCTCGTGAAAAGAGATGTGGCCAACTTCGTTTTTGCTATGATTACTGATAGTGGTCATTAGCAGCGACAGGGGGATGGAAAAGCGTCGGAAGAGATACTTTTCAAAATCATTTTGAAAAAAGTTAGAAATTATTGTATTGAATTCTCAAACGGACATTTGTGCTTGTATATACTTAAAATCATTTTCCTACTAAGCTTGTTGTAACTAACAAACGTTCGGACTAGAATCTCTTCATAATAAGATAAAAAAAAGAAATAAATAAGGCCATCAAGGTTGATAATCCCGACTCTGTCTGGCGTGCCATCGATCGCGTCAGGCCCGAGCTGCCTCAGCCAAGGTTGTCGCAACGCCTTTTTTCCATTTGTTGAGGAGGGCACTCCAAACATTTCTGTTCTGAGAGAATTTGTACCTATCGTCTCCCAAGTTGAACAAATTCAGGTCCTCCTTAATACAATCTTTCCATCTTTTATGTGGCCTGCCTCTCTTTCTCTTACAAGTGCATTCTGCAAACGTGGCCAAGCTAGCGCAGTCTGTTACCCCTTAGAGGACCTCAGAAGGTTGAGACTTTGCTCTCACATGCACGTCAACATTAGGGATTCGTTCCCACATGTGGATTCCCAACAACTGACGTAGGCAACGCTGGTTGAAGTTCTCGATCTTGCGGAGATGTCTAACATGGGTGGTACACGTTTCACTGCCGTAAAGTAGAGTTGGAACAATCACTGCATTGTACACGAGGAGTTTCGTATTGATAGATATTCCATTGCGATCCCAGATCTTAGGTTTTAGGGAATAGAACGTCCGGCTGGCTTTTGCAATCCTCTCTTCAACTGATCTCCTTATCAAGCTGACAGTCATTGGTAACTGTGCCACCAAGGTAACAAAACTTTGATGAGATGGTAAGCGCTATGTCTTCTAAGTAGGTGGGGAGGTGGATCTCCTGACTGCTGGTGTAGTACTTCAGTTTTATCCTTGTTGATAGTTAAGCCCCACTGCCTGCAAGCACTGTTCAGACGATTGATGAGGAGTTGGAGTGCTTCATGCTCATCCCTGATGAAACCTGCGTCATCTGCATACAGGCGTTCACTGACTGTAGTTGTTTTTGCCAGCTTGGTGCGAAGATGTCTTAGGTTGAAGAGATCACCATTTGTCCGATACCTGTTGTTTTCTCCACCATCAGGAGGCAGGTTCTTGGTAGCATGTCTTAACACAAAGGCAAAGAACAGAATGAACAAAGATGGTGCCAGGATGCAGCCTTGGCGTAAGCCTGTTGTCACTTCAAATTCATCAGTAGATTCTCCGCCTAACTGTAACCTTCATGCCTTCATGTAGGCACTGTATGATGTTGGCCACTTTTACAGGTATTCCGATCTTGATGAGGAGCTTCCACATGAGAAGTCTACTGACAGTGTCGAAGGCTTTGACAAGGTCTATGAACACGACGTGCAGCTCTTGTTGTTGCTCTCTGCAATTCTCCTGTAGTTGTCTCAACAGAAACGTCATGTCCACTGTTGATCGGTAGCTGCATTGTGCTTCTGATAGGTGAGCTTCAATTGTTGACCAGATGCGATTGAGGACCACCTTGGCAAAAAAACTTTCCAGCGATTGACAGCAGAGTAATGCCACGGTATTTTCCTTAGTTTAGCTTGTTCTTCTTTTTATATAGCTTCACAAGGGTTCCATCCTTAAAATCCTGTGGAACATTCTCAGAGTCCCATATTGTCAAGAAGAGTTGGGGGATATTTGACAGGAGAGCTGGACCACCATGCTTCAGCACTTCTGCTGGGATGGCGTCAATACCAGGGGCTTTACCAGAAGACAGCTGGTTCAAGGCCTTGGAGATTTCTTCGGTTATTGGAGCTGCATCAAGATCTTCTACTGTATCAGCTGGTGTTATACTGTCTAGTACGCTGAGATCAGCGTTATTAGGTTTATTGAAAAGAGTTAAGAAGTGTTCCTTCCATCTGTTTAAGATGTCCTCGTGCTGTGTTAGTCGGACACTGTCAGTGGAATCAATGGGGTCAAGACCAGTCGTCCTGCGGCCAGTGACGGGTTTGATGCCGTAAAACACCCTCTTGGTATTGTGCTGTTTTGCAGCTTCTTCAATCTCATTGGCTCTGTCGTACCACCATGCATTTCTCATTTGCCGTATTACACGCTGGCATTTGTTCCGTACCTCTCTGTAGCGTGCTATGTTTGCCAAAGTATCTGCCTGCATGACAGCTCTGAAGGCAGTATGCATGTCTGAGAGGAGGGCCAAGATCTCATCATCATTTTCGTCAATCCAGTCTCTGTGAGATCTTGTATTTGTGCCAAGTACAGATTTGGCAGTGTTATAGACTGTTGACCTAATGGATGACCATTTTTGCTCAGCATTGCCTTCAGGTGGAGTAAGGCTATCAGACAGGGCTTGTGGAAGTTGTTGTTGCACTTCTTCTGAACTGAAAATAGCCGAATTGAGTCGCTTCGATCTGGGTGGTTTGACGTCGCTTTTGGCGAGAGGTATGGATCTTCAGGTTCAGACTAGAATCTCTTCATAGAATAAACCGTAAAATATATCAACCTCGTTCCCAGGGTATTTCCCTATGTTGTACGTGCGGTCGGCACATACAGCACCTCCGCACCTACAACAAAGGAAAAAGGCCTTGGAACGAGGTCAAAAATATATTTTGATAAACAGTTTTATTAATTGATAAATTATACACCATAGTAAAAATAATTTTTCTATAAACTCTTGGTCTTTAGCAATCGTAGTTTGACTATGTTGACAAGAAAACGAAACGTTAAGTTTAAAATGCATGTTTTAAAATGTTTATAATTGATGTGTCTATTGTTTAAATTAGAAAAGAATTTTATTTAACCTGGTATTTCAGACTGTACTCCTTTGTCGGTTAAAAAATATCAAAACGTAAAACTTAGAAAACAAACAGCCGCTACAAAATATTCCACGGTAAACGATTCAGTGATTTCATAGATGCGAACGTACTATACAATGCCAATGGAGCTGCATGCATAAATAAGTAAACCCCTGTACGGAAACTATGCCCGATTTTCTGCCTTATGTTCTTATAAAACAGGTTCTTATAAAAAAAACAAAACAATGTATATCAATTTTTGCTTGCAGACTGTTTTTGTGTAGCAGATCCGCCATGGTGTTGTTTCAATAACAGCAAGTGTATGGATTTTGAAGTAAAATTTGGTGTGATTGCAATCCGTACAATTACAAACTTTAGTGCCAGTTTGTTGCCTAACAACCAAGAACCGTCAAGGACAGAAGGCCAGGCCGCTCAGGACAGTGAGTCGTGGCGAACACGGTGAAATATCTAGTCGTGGAAGAACGCACGTATAGTTGAACTTATTGACAGCTGGGCAGGTTTTGGAGTTAGTTCCTGATCAAAATGGTAAGTTTTTGTCAGATCGAGTTTTTCCCATCTAATATAATTTCTCTGAATTAACAAAATGGTTCAAAAATTAAGTTCTTCCTGAATAATTTTCCTGAGTTTATAGACGTCTCATAACGTCTAAGTTGGCTTTTCGCTGCCATATAATAGCTGTTTAATCAATAAAAAAATTTTGTGTGGAGGTGAAGTCTTGTTGTTCAAATGTTCCTGCTATGCAAAACGAATTTCGCGTGTTCTTGGTGTTGTTATCTGTCGTTAATTATCAATGTGCACCTGAACGTTGTTCTAGATAAGACGTTCTTTACTTTAACAGGTTGAACGATTGGATATTTGACTTCAGTACGAACAGTCAGTGTTGTAAGTTATTTTGACATGCTTCATTTCACATTAGTGCACAGTTGCATGCATTGGACTCGAGCGCGGAGCTTAGACTTAAGTTACATATGTTGTGGTTCAAAATTTTTTTTGGTTCAATTTTTTTCAAGCCTGTTTTCAAACCAGTTTATTTTTCTCATAATTTTATATCATTCTTAGAGCAATAACTTGTGATACCTAGAAAATTTGGTATGCTAGCAATGGTTGTTTGTGTGGTCAAGTTGGGATGGAGCAGGACTACAGATCCAAACAAATCCAAAATTAAAGTCAGTAGTTCAAATGTTGGGGTATTCTAAAATAAAATAAAAAGATAAAAGAAAATAGTGTTGAGGTATAAGATGGTAAGAACAAAAAGAAAAAAAAGGGTAAAAAAGAAAAAAATATATAAGAAAAACAAAAGTAGAAAAGAAGAGATAAGTAGAAAGTGGCTGTAGAAGTAAAAAGAAGGAACGATTGGTAGAAAGTGGTCAGTGGGTGGGTGGAGAGTGAGTGGGGTTGTAGGTGGAGGGTTAGGGTCAGAGTTAAGACTCAAATAAAACTCAAAGCTTTTTTATAAAAAAAAATAAAACTAACAGTAATCATACAGTCATGTAGATTAGTGAAGTGCATTCGATGGTTTTAAGGTTGGATAGGATGGCGATTTTTCTAGCACTGTGGTAGAGAGATTAAACTTAGTCCTGGGTAAAAACAGTTAACACAAACAAGAAGTCAAATAATAAACTGTTGTGTAATTTCATGGGAAGCTTACATGCCGTATTGGCTGAAACGACCCACATCCAGACCCTCTCGGAGAAATCCAAGATGGTGTCGATTTAGATGAACCACAAAATTGAGGTTTTTTCTGCCTGCACAGGAATGGAACTCAGACCCCCTTGGAGAAATCCAAAATGGCGTCAATTTGGATCAACCACAAAATCGAGATTTTTTCCACCTGCGCAAGATTATGATTGCGTTCTTCTTACGTCAAACGCAATAAAACTTAATATACAAAAGTTAAAAAAAGCTTAAACTAGTTTAAAAAAATGAAACTGGTTTGAAAAAAAATGAACCATTTTAAAAAATATTGAACTAGTTTAGAAATAAAATTGAGCCAACTCAAAAATTGAACCACAACATAATTTTATACATCAAGGCAACTGGGATAAAATGATAAGAATAACGGCATAGTTTCAGTATTGGGGCCAGCTTATTTATGCATACAGTTTTATGGTGTTTAGCTATTGTAAAGTTAGGGTCTGTGTAAGGTTTAGTTTGTAGGAAAAACAATTGTAGGCCCCAATATGGAAGTTTTTTCCTGTGGCATAATTTCCGTTTTAGGGCCAATTTATTTATGCACACTGTTTCATAGTGTATAACAATAGTAAAGTTAGGGCCAGGCTAAGGTTTAGTTTGTGAGAAAAACAATAGAGGGCCCCTGTACGAAAATTTTGGCCCGTGGCGTAATTTTCATATTGGGGCCTACTTATTTATGCATTATTATTTCACAGCATATAACAGTAGTAAAGCTAGGGTCTGGTTAATGTTTAGTTTGTATGATTTAAAATAATACCAGACGGTCCCCAATATGGAAATTTTACCCTGACCACATACTATACTTCCCATCATCAAAATAAGCTGTTATACTGTACAATAAAATTATAGATAGTATTTGCTCTCAACAGGGTAAAGAAACAATTTTTATGGGGAATTTCTCAGAAGTAAATCAGGTTGTCTGTATTTCCTACAGTATCTAACAAGTTAATTATTTAGAGAGAAGACTCATCCATAAGGACTGTCCACACCACAGCATCTCAATGGAAACAGTCACAGTCCTCAACAGGGACAAAGATTGGTAACAACCTGGAGTGTGCAAAGCAATTTATATACACGTCAACAAGCCTGAGCTCAATTGCAACCAACGTGCACGCCTGCCTCACTCTTGGGACCCACTACTGCAGTCACGCTTGTCGGAGTTTAAAAGACCTCGACCGTGTGACTGTAGTCATTGTGATCAAGGCACTAGTTAGAGTGGAAAGCTTAGGTTTTATAGTTGAAAAAAGTGTACCAAGTTTCCAAAGTTGTCTTTACAAGTAGTAAATTAATAATTTTATGTTTTTTTGTTTTTTGCTGAGGTAAAATATATGTACTGTGTGCTTAAAATCATGCATGAAAATCTAATTTTCCTTCTATTTGTAAGTGAATCAAAGCAATGTTCAGTGAAAGCTTCATTCAGTACTTGCCTAGATGTTGTCTTAAATGTTTGAATCAACAAGTATAAAATTATTAGACAGTAAAGGTTTACAGTGTAGTAGTAATCTTACATCATCTGCAGTTGATGTAAATACTGTGTAGTCTTTGAAGATAATTATTTATTCATAAGGAAATGTTTGACCTTTCAGGCAGAAGTGTTGCGAGTTTGTGTCACTGGGGCTGCTGGGCAGATTGCGTACTCACTCCTTTATGCAGTTGCTAAAGGAGACATTTTTGGTCCCAATCAGGTAACAAACAGTAATAATCAATACATACAAAATATTTTTGATAATATTGTTTTATTTTAAATTATATATATTTAATTATTGTTGTTTAAAATTATTTGCTGTCTGGTGAACCTAGTTGGTGATTATAAGATGTCAACTGGTGTATTTTGTGATAAGCTCAGGTTTGAATCCTTACCGGGCCAGCACTCAGTGTCTTAAAATAATTCAAGAGAGGGTGGTCTCTTTGCCCCAGATTCTGTAAAATAATAGTCAGACTTTAGCATCGACTTAGATAAGGATGTTAAACCAGAGGCCTTTGGAGACATACTGTGATTATGTTTGTGTGTGTGTGTCTTTCTGTCTGTCCTTAGAGTGGTAAAGATGGAAAAGATAAACTGAATGTCAACCTTTTTCAGATGCTTGCCGCAATGTATGTGCAGGTATTGATTTTTTGTGTTCAACAGCCAATGATCCTCACTTTGCTCGATATCCAGCCTATGCTGTCTGTTTTGAATGGAGTTGTGATGGAGTTGCAGGATTGTGCTTTTCCATTGCTACAGGGTAAGTAGCAACACTAAAATGAATCAGTTTGATAAACATCATTACGATCGATGCAGCACTAAAGTGTAACCAATTAAAAGAGAGAAGTTCATGCATAGATAGAAGAGTACTTTTTCCATAGAGTTGGTACTGTAGCTAAATAATGTGGAAATTTTATGCTTTTTTCATAGAATAGTGACTTTGGGAGAATCTTTTAAATCATTTTAAAATCGTTTTAAATTTTTCTTATGTTTTTTGGGTGTGGGTTATCTACCAGCGTGACCAAAATAGAGTGGTGTGGGTATTCTGCCATGCTGGTAATCACTCAAGGTACAGTTATAATAACTTGTAATCTCAACTTCTATTTATTTAGGGGTCATCTCCACTGCTGATGCTAATGAAGCCTTTACTGATATTGATGTTGCTATTTTGGTTGGTGCAATGCCGAGGAAAGAAGGAATGGAGAGAAAGGACCTGCTTAAGGCAAATGCAAAGATATTTGTTGCCCAAGGCAAAGCCCTTAATGAGGTTGCCAAGAAATCTGTGAAGGTACTGTACCATTAACAGTAGATGAGAATGTTATCAAATGGATCTAATGTTCTAAATTATTTATTCACTTTTAAATACCTCTTGGTAGTCTTGGCAATTGTTATTAATTTTTAATAAATAAATATTAAAGATAATAGTAATAAAAATAGCAAATACGTCTTTGCAGTACAGGGCTTGACTTTAGAAGAAAACCTTTGGGGCCAACTGACTTCTAAGGTATTAGATTCGGCTGCCAGCACCAAAAAATAAATTGAAATCGCAGTGGCTAGACTGGCGACCACGTGTAAAAATTTAGTCTCCAACAGACCAAATTAAGTTTCATTGGCAACTCCACAGGTTGCAATACTGAGCCTTGTAGCACATAATAGTAAATACAGTATGAATGTCATTCTATATAAATTATTATTCTTAAGGAACATGAGAGCTTGGTGGCCCATGAAAATCTCAAATGTGGAACTATATCGCTGTAGTGAGATCATTTAGATGAAACATACTGAAGATGTATTGGTTAGTAACATTTTAAGGTAACAGCCCAGCACCAGTTTGACAATGGGGCTAACATGGAAACTTGAAGGGAGAAGAAGAAGAGGGAGACCTGGAAGCAAATGGCAGAGAAAGAGTTGAAATTGTTTAATCTGAAGTCAGAGTTGGAACAAAATGGTTAAAGTGGCACAGCAGGGTTTGAAATTCAGTTTTGACAACCAGGGCAAAATTTAGCCCCATGTCACCTTGAAAAAGCAGCTGCTTGGGGCTAAGAGGCAGGACAATTTTTGTTGATCTATATTTTCGCAAATTTTACCCTATAGTAGTATCCTTAACATTACTGATTTAAACACAATTAAGAGAAGCAGTTTGCAACAGTTTCAATAATTGAATGAAAAGTACATGTACATTAAATAAGTGACTACTCAACAATGAAATCAAGTATAAAAAGTCTCGTTAGTTGGCTATTGTTAGTGTCAAGCCATGTACTGTATGTACAGTAATGTAAGTGATTGATAAGATGATTTAAACTTGTATTTGGTACTAGTTATACAACTTATTGCGAGGGGGACTCTGTTAAAAGCCTTAAATGAACTTAACATTCAACTTAGTTAATACACTGTATTTTCTGGTTCACTCAGGTTCTTGTTGTGGGGAATCCTGCCAACACAAACTGCATGATTGCCCAGAAGATGGCACCTACAATTCCTGCAGCTAACTTTACCTGTTTAACCAGGCTGGACCAAAACAGAGCCAAGGGACAGGTACTGACTTTATGTAGACCCTAGTTACTGTACATTCTTTATTAGTGCTTCAATAAATTATTAATGCTTTATAGCAACTCATAAATTATCAGTCTGTAACCAATTAAATACTGTACATATGTATGATAAATGATAATTTTAACTTGTAATTATTCTATTGCTTATCTTTTGGTGTGAGTTCTGTATAATTATAGTTAGTTACTATTAAGGTAGCAGTTGAATAGCCATTTTTGCATTATTTGTAGTTTTTAAAATCATTTGAGCTTATAACAATGGCATCAGTAGGATGTCGAAACATTGCTTGTACTTGGTTATATTCTTATTTACCATGAGAGGGTCTGGGGCGAGTACAAATATTCAGCGGTATGTACATTTTGAGTGATATTCGTACTTCAGAAAACTTGTTTTGCCTTGCACGTAACAGTATTTAATTCTATTTTTTCACGAATAAAAGGTAGTTATACATGTATATCACTTATTAGACAGTTTAGTATGTAGTAAGACTGATATTTTTACTCGCCCTTTGGGCTCGTCAAAATACTACAAGACTCGTAAAAATACCCAGCCATACTACATACTCAACTGTCTAATAAGATATATATACTCCTTAGGTGCACTTTGCTTTTAATTTTTATTGTGGGCAGTAAGTGCATACTTTAAGAGCACGGTTGGTGTTGCAGGTTTGTACATCTCTGCTTTCCATCTCGCCAATGCATGGTCCTCGGTTTGAACAATTTCTGTGACCTTTTCATCTAAGCTAACTCGGCTCTCCATCCTCTTCTGGGGTTTGTAAATGAGTACCCACATCTGCTGAGAGGTACTGTAACCTGTGATGGATTAGGGTCCTACACAGATTCTAGAGATAATCAGTGGCTCCTTGTTTTACTTGGCTTGTAAAGGATTTAGCTTACTAACTAATGCAGTTTGAATACACCATCATTTTCAATCCTAAAAAAAATTAGTGAAGGTACAAATATCAGTAATTTCAAGAATGTTAGCAAGTAGGCAAAACACTTTGTAAAATTATTATTTTTATGTCTAGATGCTCTCTCACATAAGTGATTTTCAGAGAGGTCCTTAATTAAAAACATGTTACAAATAATTATCAATTTAAACTAGAAACAAATATAAAAACTTTCAATATTTAGTTACTGTACAAGCTTTAATACTTAATCTAAAATATATAAGATAACACGGAGAGTTCATGGTTGTTGACAAAGTAACATCGAGATAGGAGAAATGTTCAACATTCTCAATTGTGTTGTTATTGATATGGATTGTAATTCTGCTTATATTGGATAACTTGTGGAACACCAACATTGCATGGGAGAGGGTTCAGACAATTCTAGGCCACAAACAGTTCTCAAAGTCCGTGAGTATAAATAAGATTCGAACCACGCTAAATCTTCATTACAAATGATGACAGCAAACAGTTTATTAAAAAGAAATCAGTGATTGAAAGTATAGAAGGCTTTGGAGAGGTCGCGAAACACAGCACTGCACAGTTGCCCATTGTGGATCTTGGGTAGGATCTCATCAGCAAAGCTGAATAAGGATGTTGTTGAGCATTTACGACGGAAAACATACTGTTTTTTATTTAGCAACTTGTTTCTGGAAGGTACTGTTGTCAAAGCTGAATGTGAACGGCTCTTTCTAGATGTTTGCTTAGAGTAAGTAAGAGTGAGATAAGTCGATGTTCCTTATCTTCAGATTTGAACAGAGCAATAACTTTAATACTGCATTTACAGATTGAAGGAAAGGTGTGACTACTGATGTATTTGTTCTGTAGTAAATAAATGTTACTGATGGTGCAGTTATATCAGCAGCATCTTTTAATGGTCGAGCATCTATGTTATCAAGTCCAGTTGCTTTATTAGCTTAAAAAGTCTTAAGTTGGGACACTACGAAATGTTCATTAATGGGTAGAAGGTGGAATTTGGTGGTTTTATTGGATTGCCGTTGAGGTCTTATATTGGTAACAAATGAAGATAGTCGATCCGCTAGTATCTGTCCATTAGTCACAAAATGTTCCTTCAAAACAGCGGTAATTGCATTCGGCTCGGTCATCTGAACTTCCTCGAATATTATGCAACTACAGGCTGCAGATTTTTTTTTCTGCATGAATGCCTATTAACTGCATTCCAAATCTTGCTCGTATTGCCTGTACGTTTCTCAATAAGATTGGTATAGTATTTTGATTTGCTAGCCTTGACTTCCTTGCTAACGAAATTCCGAAGTTTTCTAAACATTTTCCATCGCTTATTTTTGGTGTCATCCACTCTGAATTAATTCTGCTAACACGACGCCTTTTAACTGGGGCTTGGCTGTCCGCCACCTCTAAACAAAGTTTATTCCGAATTAAAACTGCATCATCAATATTGTCCTCATTGTCAACTAAATGCCGAGGGAGATCTTTCAGATTATTCAAAAAGGCGACACGACTGTAGTTGAATGAGCAGTATTCAATGGTCCTTGGGGATCCTTTAGGCATTCCAACTTTGAGTATGTAATAGACCAAGTAATGGTCACTGATTGCTAGCGGAATAACGCCATTGGCGGTAAATATAGAAAATTATTGGTGTTAAAAGTATCACTTCTTGTAAAGTTGTGGAAGTGTGCTAAGAAAATTCCATCTTTGTTATAATGTTAAAGCTAATTAATTTACTTCAATTCGTTACATGTGTGCAACAGGTCTTATGAGATTAGATAGCTTGATCTATTGTATTTGTATAGGAAACGCTGTACCATCGTTCAAGAAGAATTAATGAAATATAACGCGTGTATTTGATGAATTTGAATTAATACCACTTCACGCTGGATTATAACAAAATTCAAGTCCTGTTGAAAATGTACATGCAAAAACGTCTGGGATAGATCCAGGCAAATAATTGCACGCGTGGTACTAATTAATTACATGAATTAAGAAGACTCCTTGTACGTCAGCCAATCAAATATGAGTACTTTGATAAGTTATTAATGAGTTGCTTATTTGATTATCTAGTTTTCACTGAATGACAGACATTGATGCCTTCTCTATGCAGATTGCAGCTCGCCTTGATGTGAAGGTTGAGGCAGTAAAGAACGTAATCATCTGGGGAAACCATTCATCAACTCAATACCCTGATGTTAATCACGGCACTGTAACAGTTGGTGGTGTTGAAGTACCCATTAGGAAAGCTATCAAGGATGATACTTATCTCAATGGTGAATTTATCACGGTAAGAAAAATGGACAAGCCATTTCAATTATATCGCCATGCTGCCTTGATGTCACTAGGTTAACGCACGGTGATTGGTCCATTCAAAAACAAAACACCTCGTTGGCATTACATCATAAAACCGTGTATTACTTACACCTATCTGGATCACTCGAGATTTTTTCACCTCTAGAGTACTTTCACACGGCTCTATAATAATGCCGCCTCGCCAGTCTCACGTCTTTGATCGGCTGACTTGTTGGCAATAGGCCATTTCCTAGTTCCCTTGCGCCTCGGTTTCAGAGAGTGTCAATGTGAAATTATTCTTACGAAAATGACTTTGATTTGCATGGAAATGAAACTGAATGCAGAACTCATTTTCATATGAAAGGTTTCGCACTTAGACTCGTTTGGAAACAGAAGCCCAAGAGAACTCGAAAGTGGTCTATTATGACTTACTATTAGTACATTAAGGTATTTATATTTAGGCTCCATGTTTATTGATCAACCGGCTGTTCTGGACTTTCCATCCCATGCTGCATGTCCTCATTTTCACTCGGCTGGAACAAGCTCAGTCTTTACTGCACTACAATATCTGGTTTTCTTGTAACTGGTTTAATTGTAAAGTAATCCATTCGTGTTGTGGCGATCAAGTGGAATGCCGAGTCTGGCATAAATCTTTTACTGCAGTTTAAATTGCAGACATCCAATAAAAAAATACACAAGATTTTAATTAAAATGTTGAAAATTTTGTAAAGAAGTTAGCTGACAATGTTGTGGTGTGTTTAGGAGCAGAAAGTGTGCAATGAATTTTGTCAAATAATCTTGTAATAGAATTATTTGGCAGTCCTTTCGTATATAACGCCATTGTTTTACGCGTCATCGTCTTTGGCTAAGTAAGCCTAGTCATCTTGTCCAAATAAATGCAGAAATCTTCAGATTTCAACTTCCATGTGTTCGCCATTATAAAACAAACTAATTTCATTTATAAAAAATGTAGTTTTCAATCAGAAAGCTACCAGCCTCAATTAGCATCTGACTATTTAGTTTGCGGGCTTATAGCTTTTCTTGTATTTGATCTATTGATATTTTATTGTAAATTGATAAAGTTGTATTCGTTGTTGTTAAACAGAAACACCGAAATAATACATGTTCTTTGTGCATTCTAATAAGCCGTGTGAAAATCCCTGATACCTTTGGGAAAATTGAAAGTTTCTTTGGTTTTCACTTATGTACTCGCAAACTCTGCATATTATGTTTACCTCGCACGGTGAGATGTTTTATTTCAGAATTAATGATTTTGTCCTCTTCTAGGACTGGTGCAAATGAGAAAATTCTCGTTTTGAAAAAAAAGGAATATCGGGAGTCAAAAAAACAGAATTACTTGTGATTTCTTTGTATAATCTACTATCTTCCTTTTTATGAACTAAATCAAATTATAATTTATAGACTTTTTGGGAATTCGATGACAACTCAAATGGTTAAGAAGATAAGCGGTAGTAAATCTAGTCAACACAGTTTTAAATGAATCATTGATTGTGAATCGTTCTTGTTGTACAGACTGTCCAGAAGCGAGGTGCAGCCATCATCAGTGCACGCAAACTGTCCAGCGCCATGTCTGCTGCTAAGGCTGTTTGTGATCATGTTAGGGATTGGTGGTTTGGAACTCCATCGGTAGGTTGAAGTATTTTAAGTAATTTTTATTATAGATTTTAAGGATCCATTCGTAGTAAAGCTGATAAAGTACAGCCGCCTAGTTAGCCCAATTAGTAAGGCGGGAGGTCTAAGATTTGGCCAGACCAACACTCGGGGTCTTAAAATAACTGAGGAGAAGGTTCTGTCTTTACTTTAACATCCACAGATGGTTAGGCTTTCGCGTCTTCTCGGATAAGGACGTTAAATCGTAGACCCAGTCTCTCAATTTCTGTCAAAACCTGTATGTATTTGTAAAGTGCTAGAGCTTTAGTTTAAGCGCTATATAAATACGGTAATATTATTATCACCAAAAATTGCCTGTTTTAAGCTCGGGCAGATCTTAAAAGCCGATTATTTTTCCACAAAGAAGCTGGTTATAAGCAATAACCTAAGTTTCATGGGTTCTTTTTCATTTAGCATTGGAGCACTTTTCTCAAAATTCTTGCTATTCCAACCAATGTTGTTTTCTATGCTCTATAGGTTTCAATTTTTTCCCGATCGTTTCCATCCAGTTTTCAAAACTGGTAGTTACACTACCCAGAGCACGTACAATGATAGCCACAACAGTCACTTTTTTCAACTTCCAAAGGCAAAGGTTTTCATCTAATCGTAAATTTCAATCTTATCTACTTCTTTCACCAAGATACGATCATCACCTGGGCTGGCAACGTCAATAATCATTTCAGATTTCTGCTGTTTATCAATCAAAATTAGATCTGGCTTGCGGCGTTTTATGGAGTTATCACATTGGATCATAAAGTCCCATAATAGTTTTGGTACTTTCATTTTCAGACAGACTCAGATTGATGTTTGTACCACTTTTCATGATGTTCTAATTGATATTTTCTACACAATTCCCGTTGAATCGTTTTAGCTTTATTGTCACGTCGTCGCTTATACTCATTTTGAGCTAAAGTTTTGCATTCACTGATAATGTGAGAAATTGTCTCTGGTTTAGTGCCACATAGTCTACATAATGGGGAATCTAATGTTTTACTAATTTTGAATTTAGTGTAATTGGTTCTTATGGCCTGTTCTTGTGCAGAGCAAGTGAGGGCTTCATTTGTCACTTTCAAATCAAATTTACTCATCCAACTCCAGTACTTTGCTTTGTCAGTTGTTTCAGGCATTCAGTTCCTTATAAATTGACCATACATAGGTTTATTTTTCCATCCATTACACCTTTCATCTGAGATCTTTTTCTTAAACTCCTTCTTACTAACTGTGGTATGAAATTTTAGAATACTAACATGTTTAGCACCTTGCATTAGAGGATCTAAAGAATTATTAATATTTTTAAATGAATTATTATCATTATTATTGGTGTTATTATCATCACTTATATTGTTATTGTTATTATCATTATTATTATTATTATTATTGTTATTGTTATCATTATGTGGGATGATAGTGAATGTTTTTACATTATTGATTATAAAATATCATGAAAAAGATTCTTGAGACAATGTTACGTTATACATTTTCACTTCCGTGTATGAAAACCCACTAGTAAAGTTCAAAAACAATGGTCTTTACCAGGCACTGTTTTTAAGCCAGTTACAAAGCGAGCTTAACTGCAATTCGGTTTTTATACACGGAAGTAAAAATGTATGACGTAACACTGTCTCAGGATGATGATGATAACCTTAGATCCTGGAATCCACAATGTGAGTTCTGGATTACAAATCCGTATATTTTGGGTTCCATAGTCCAAAAGTTGCAGGATTCCGGAATCGAAGGACTGGATCCCGGGTTCCAAAGTCCTGGATCCCGGGTTCCAAAGTCCTGGATCCAAGATTCCACATCCAAAATTTACCATAATACCTTACATGGGGTGAATAATTAGTTGTTCAATTATTTTCACATCTGAAGCAAATTTTTTAGAGTATTTCTAGTCCCACGTTTACTCTGTAATGCTACCAAACTTATATTCAAGACTTGTTTTTTCACAAAAAAATTAATAAAAATTATTCTAAACCACAGTCAAAGTAGCTACCTGTTCAGGCTGATGGTACGACGACACGAAAAAGTAGCCATTTTTCTTAATCAGAAAATTATTCAACTTCTGATGTTCTTGAACTGCTGTGTTGAGCTCACAAATTCCTTTTGACGAAGACCTGTATCCAAAATTAAACGAATAGCATTCACTATTTCCTAAACATGCCTGACCGCACGAAAATAAATCTCTTGCTCTCGTCGTTTGCAGGGCATGCCCAGTCAGAAATGTATCTACTTTTACATTTCCACCAAACTCTCGAACTCCCTCTGCTACACAAACCAATTGAAATAAAATTCCAAAGAAAACAAAACCTAACGGTTTGAGATTTTCAAATGAGCGCATTCTTTTTTTATGTGCTTCCGAAGCACATAAAAATTTGATTTATACTTTCGGTAAAGCCTCCAAGCATTTCAGTGTTTACATTAAGTTTTTGAACTTCTAGATCTCAGTAAATTGACATAGTAGAAAACAAAAAAGTTTTAATAACTTCAGCAGTTTTACAAAGTAGCTTGTCATTTTATGCCATCATTGAAAATATGTATTTCCGATAAAGCAAACAAAAAACCATTTAATAAGTTCATATATTTGCCTTCAAAAAAAAGATGTTCCATATATTTCCGCTGTATGCTAAGACCATGAAATTTAAGTCTTTCTTCGTTTGCTTTAGAACTACTTTAAGAGTCATTGTCTGAGAAAACCAGGCAGGGTGAAAAGATGGGGGTCGGCCGATTGACCCCAAACTTATACCATTTAATAGGCATTGGATATAAGTAGGAATGGCCAAGTTTGAGCTTCAACGGATTTATAGTTGCTGAGTTGACCACCCCCCCTACTTTTGACTTGCAAAATTGCCGAAAATATGGCATTTTTGTGACAAACTTTGATGCTCAATAACTTTTCTACGGAATCAGCTATGAA
>JAOTRI020169222.1:0-19670 GCA_028564885.2 Zoanthus sanctaehelenae
GGCTTCTGGGTAATTTTCCCAAACGCGACGTGACAGAAAGATAGATAGATAGATAGAGAGATATATTGGCTAAAGGGTAAATTTATACTCGGGCTCCCTACGGATTGTGAATACAATTCAATATATATATAAACTCGTTTACGAAATGTTATTTATTCAGAAAATCAAACCGAGTTTAAACGTTCAATCAGATTCTCTACGTGCCAAACTTTTTGTTTGAAACTTTTTAAGTTTGTTTTTGTTTTACGTCTTTTATTGTCAATTTAGCTCATAATTTATTCAAATTAAATAATCAAAGAGAATTATGATAAGGCATAAAAAGCACATGTTGAATTTGCAATTTATCATTTCCGAGTTGCTTCTTGAAGAACTTTAAACAAGGATGATAGTGTTTGTCTTATCTATTTAAGATACTCACACGGCCTTTGTCATTGGCCGCTCACGTTATTAGTTATTGTTAACATTCAGCTCCTAATTTCGTTGGGTTTAAAATGGAAATTGTTCAGTTAAGATTGTGTGAGAACAACATTGTTTTGGCAAAGAAAAGAAAACTAATACTCGCTTCAGCCATCTTTGATGAACTATTTTTTCACTTTCAATCAGTCAACAACATTGGCGATGTAACAGAAACTGTACCTGTGAACTTGAAGATGGGTTACTGTAGTTTGAAACGTCAGCTGGAGGTACAGGACGAATGAATCCTGGTGGATTTGCAGCACCGCCTGGTGGTGGGTAGCCATACCTTTGAGTCTACAAATAACATTAAAATAAAAAGAAAATAAGAACATTTACTTTATTATCATCATCCTCTTCATAATCATCATGCTTGCCATTAACAACAACATTCTCATTTCCTCATCCTCATCTCCATCTTTATAATAATCATCCTCGTCCTCAGCCTCATCTTCATCATCCTTATCCTGGTCCACATCATCATCATAATCATCATCCTCATCATCATCAGCATCATCATCATTCTCCTTCTCACCATCATCATCATCATCAGCAGCAGCAGCAGCAGCAGCAGCAGCAGCAGAATCCTCCTCTTCATCATCATCCTCATTATCGTCCTCATCCTGATCTTTATCATCATCATTATCATCATTCTCATCCTCATCTTCATCATCCTCGCCCTGATCCTCCTCCTCCTCAGCATCAGCATCATTCTGCTCCTCACCATCATCATTATCAGCAGCATCATCATCATCATCATTCTCGTCCTCATTATCTTCATCACCATCTTTATCATTATCTTCATTTAATGTCGAGTTAGTTTCCCACCACTGGGGTCCGACACGACGAGTCTCCAGTGTCTAACCTCTGGCA
Organism: Zoanthus sanctaehelenae; assembly: GCA_028564885.2. Classification (NCBI taxonomy): domain Eukaryota; kingdom Metazoa; phylum Cnidaria; class Anthozoa; order Zoantharia; family Zoanthidae; genus Zoanthus; species Zoanthus sanctaehelenae. The sequence continues at coordinate 1,327 of JAOTRI020169222.1, forward strand.
CATCCTCCTTGATTATATCTCGTGCCCTTCCACTACTTTACTCCAGGTCTTCTTTGGGCTACCTACTGGTCTTTTTACGTTCTACCTCCAGCTCCATTGCTTTCCAAAGTATGCTGATCTAATCTTTTCCAAAGTTTTCCTTAACCTATGCCTACAGTTCGCCAACCTATATCTTCTTCTTCCACTTCATTACTAATCCCGTACTTGTCATCTTACTCTCCATATGTACCTCAACATTCTATGATCACTAAGTACTAGCTACTGCCCAATTTCCACAGTATACAGCAATGCGCGCCTGACAGACACAAAAAACCTTCGTTCTCTACTTTACTGAAGTGCTAAGATTTACTAGCAACCTCGCTTCACATATTCTAAGCACAGAATTGAAGGGTCCAGTGAAGAAACAACAAAAGTGACTTTGTACGAAATGTTAAAATATTTCTCCTGTGCATTATGAAAAGATAATAGATATTACATATCAAGAAATAATGAGAACTTGACCAAAATTTATTTGTCATTTTCGTCTAATACAAAAATCTTATAATAAATTATTTAATTTTGAAATCTTTCATTACCCAAAAAACTGTCAATTCAATTTTCAGACAAACTGCACAGTACACTATTTTAAGAGCAAAAGCAAAACCAACAAAAAAACTTACTTGGTAAGAAGGAAGATATCCCCTATGAACTGGATATGCACCTAAAATATTAATACAAACATAAAAATATTAATGGCAAAGAAAAATAATACGCAATCACATAAAACACAGTATTAACAATTATGATAAATGAAGAAAACAGGACAAATGCTTGTATTTGACAAAAAAGGCATCGGCACAAGATGACCAAGCACTTTGGACCAGATGATCAAGGATTTGGGGGTAAGATGACCAAGGATTTGGCACAAAATGATCAAGGATTTGGGGGCAAGATAATCTAGGATTTGGGGGCAAGATGATCTAGGATTTAGAGCAAGATGATCAGGATTTGGGAAAAAATGGTCAAAAAATTGGTGAAAAATGACCAAGGATTTAGGGTAACATGACTAAGAAATTTGGCGCAAGATGACCAAGGAGTCGGGGACAGGATGACCAAGGATTAGGGGCGGAGTGAATATGGAGTAAAACGATTTTTTTTTTACCAGCACTAAGTATTCTAATCATTGTAAGTTACTGTTCCGTGTTGTGTCTTGTTTAGTGTTAACTATGTGTGTTCATAATATATCACTTGTTTACTGCAACTCATTGCATTACACAAAGCGGGAATAAGATTAGAGTGTGATGGCGCTTACTCGGACTACCTAATGTGCCATGGGAAGAATACTTACAATAACAACCTCAGAAACACAAGCAATCATTCAATGTCCAAAAACAAAGTAAAGAAAATCTTTTATATCAGAGTCGTTGCCAATTAAAAGTTTACAAAAAATCAAGAACTAGTTTTCTATCATAAAATTAATCCTCGTCAGTTCTGTAAAAACTGTGAGAACTGTCAGCTTGTAAAGGTACGCTTGAGACCTTTTTCATTGTTGAAAGCATCTTGTTGGCAGCTCGCTTTAATTTGCATAATTAAAAGTCCGTATTTATTACTCGGGCTACCTGTCGTAGGCCGAGTCTAGGTTTGGCTTTTTAATCTATCTATCGTCGCTGTCGAAAACGTGTAAGCCCGCGTTCCGTAATTCTGCGGTTTTTCAACGTTCAAATAAATACGGCGAATCAGTTCCCTACGTATATAGTGCCAGTTTATTATTAGTAGCTGGTACAATTGCTTTTCGCCTTAAACTCGGAGATCATTTTAAATTGTTACAGCATCATGGTGAGTAATAATCAACGATATAACAGTTTATAGATCAAGTAGCGAAATTGTTGAATGTAGTACAGACTTGTAGCATCCTTTGTTTCGTGCGACACAATTTTATCCTTAGCGGTAGTACATCATAAATGACTGTCAATTGTTTGCAATATATATCACTTGAAAACATGGCTTGATTTTACCGAACAAAGTAATCAAAAATACTAATAGCCAGTGTGCTTCTTTTTCTCACTCTGGAAATGATTTCAAGTTTTTTATAATAAATGAAAATCCACAATGAGAAAGACAAAATTCCACATTTTAATTTATTCTATTTTAATAACAACTAAATGCAGTACTCAGTTGTTTAGATATATGGGCTCTGATAGGAAGCCAAGTGCTTATAATTAGAATTTGAGAAACGCATGTAAAAAAAATAAATTTTTATGGTGTTGCAATGATCCCTTTTAATGATGTTTGAATAAAGCTTTGACTATTCATTTGCTGATTATATATATTTTTTAGAACAAATTTAGCACGTAGAATACTGGGGACAATCTGGAAATTGGCAGATCTCTAAACAAACATACTATACAGATTAATGGAGAATAAGAACCTCTTGAATTTATCTGTTCAGGCATTTTTAAAAGTGATTGTTTACATTTCTGAAGCTCTTAGAAATGGACCATTAGAAAAGTGAAGGGGGTAATAAACAAAATCCATACAGAGAAAAAAATTCTGAAAAAATATATTCAGCCCAAGTGACAGAAAAAAATACCAACACACTCATACAAATGTTTGTGCATACAACTTGCAAAATAATATTTTATTGGTTTTAAAAATAGCCAATTTAATTTAGGGACTATTTGAGAACTTTTTAATACGTAGTTAAATGGCGGGGCTTTCTAATTGTGTCACAATTCGAACATTGCCTCCTCTTCATTTGAATTGAAATACGTATACCGATTAGAAATAAACATTTAAAACTTTATACAATTTTTCGCCAGGAAAAATTTGGGGCTGCTCATATTATGTTTCATTTTGCTGAAGCTCATCACCCTACTTTTGTGATAGATTCTTTCTTATAAGTCTTCTTCATCACTCAAAATTTCGCTCTGCTATTCCTCGGTTGGTGGTTTCAGTTTTGGAGATGTGCTTTGTTCACTCGGTAGGTTTGTTATAAAGCTGCCTTGTTTCCTACGATATCAAGTCAATCATCTCTCACTTTTTCTAGATCTTATGAGCAGCACAGACTTTTCATTTGAAAAGCAAAAAGATTAAAGCACTTGTAAATTAATACTAGTAAAAGTTCCCAGAAATTTTTGAAATTTCTTCTTGATAGTATAATAGAAATATCAAGCTCCTGTTTTTTGTTATGATAATCATATTCGCAGATAAGTTTGTATTCTTAATGTTAAACTTAGAGAACTTGAAGACTTTAATAGCCTGTAATTTCTATTTGCAGTGAATAGACCAGTTTTGCATTCCTAGTTGCCGCTGATTTAAATGACTGCAGATTCCTTTTGCTCATCGTTAGCCTCATTATGAAGTCAAATATTTCCTAAATGCCAATGTAGTTTTACACTTCTTACAAATGTATCTATTGTTGAAGGTGTGAACTCTCGCTTTCTCACACTAATATTTTGGAATATTTAACAAAACGAGGCTAACACTGTGCAAAAGGAATTTTAAGTCAGCAGCAACTAGGATTGCGAAACTTTTCGATTAAGCCTGATAATAAGCTTCTATTTTGTGCACTTGAAACAGATGTACAATTTGGATAACATTATATATTCTGAGAAAAAAAAATCCATAAAAGCTTACGAAGCTTTAATTAAGAAACCTCCCACCCCCCTGCTTCAGTGTTTTAATGGTTGTGCCAATATAATTTCTCCATGTCACACTAGCCTATCTAGGCGTCTAGTTTTCTTTAGTTCTTTCTTCAAAAGAATTTTTGCTTTATGAACGAGTTAAGCTATAAAAATCATGTGGAACATAAATATGGGTTGTAAAAAAACAAAATACTTGTTAAGAAAAATACAGATATAAAACAAAAATAGGCTTTTAAAATGTGTAGGCAGCAGCTTTTCAGTTTTCAGTTAAGGGTACAGTTTGAAAACATGAAGATCATATAGATATTGCAAAATGCTATAGCCTGAGTTGATCTAACCATTGAGCAGTAAAATAAAAAATTACAGATATGAGCTGGAAGAATAATGTTTACGGCAATTCAAATTTGATATCGCGAGAAAGCGGCAGTTAGGAGTGTGAAGGACAAATTGTGTAACATTTGTCAGCTCTCACACAACAAACATGCAGGACACAAATAGCTCATCGTAAACTTGTTTATGGCCGTAAAGCGAAGCATAATAATTTTGCCAACCTTTGTGCAATACTTGCAGTAATGGCAAGATAAATAATCCCATTTTGAAGTCGTAAAATTGGCTCAAGAAACAAGTTCCGTATTAAATTGACACGAATATGAAGTGACTTGACTCGAACAATCGCCATGTCCATAAATTTATTTATAATTTGATTGTCGGATTAAGAAGTTCCTTCAAAAACCTTTTCATTAAAGCTTTACGCAACGACTTCTGTGTAATTTTCCCAAACGCGACATGATGGAAATAGAGATTGACGAAAAGGTAAACCTAGACCCGGCCTAGCACTGGTAGCCAAACTAATAAATTTGTTCGATTTTTTTCTGGGAAAGCTATCTCATATCCTTTCAGTTTGTGAGTAGTGAAGAAAAAAAAACACTACAGCTAGAGATTGAATCGGACAGTGCTAAACAGCTGTGAAACAGCTGCAAAACAACAAAACAGCTAATCTTAGGGCTGTAGTGTTAAAAATAGAATTAGAATTAACTGTTTCGCATTGCCTAATTAAACCAAGCAGAAAATGAAGCCAGCAAGATTATCATTTCTCTAAGAACTCAACAACCAGCAAAAATGTTGAAATCAAAACGTTTAAGAAGAACTCACTAACTACGACTGTGGTGATCATAACTTGGCTATGCAATAAATAAATTAACTGAGCTACCAGTCAGTACTGGTGATCTGGTGAACTATTACCAGTAATATTGTAGGCAGCAGAAGTAGACATATATTGGGTCTTAACAATAATGCACTGTTCACCTGCCAATTGTTTTAGGAGAATTGTATCGGCAGAAAGCAAACCTTAATGCAAATCCACCTTCTTATTTCTCCACTAAACACAGATTTTAATATATTCTCGTTCAATAAACTTCACAATTTTCACTGTACAATGAACATAAAACACTTGCACTCATTTAATTATCAAGCATAGAAAATGAGGCGACAATATGAAATGAAAATTAATACTTTTGAAGTTTACAGGAAAATAGGATTGCTACTATTGTCGGGCAGGTAAAAAACGTTTTGTAACTCGAAATGGTCTCAGACAAAGACGCCTTTTCATCATTATAAGTATTGATGCGATGCCGTCTCCATTGTATAAAACGTTAAACGATGATAATCAAAACAAATTCTCAGAGAAAATATTTTGCTCGTAGACTACTGAATGGTTCTCAAGTGGATCACTGTAAACTTAAACAACAGTCGGTTTACACAGAATTATTAACACGGTTTTCTTTAACTCCTACTGCGCAAACTAATTTTTCAAGGAAATACTCAAATCACGATTTAGACTGGGAAGGGTTTTATTGTACTCCCATTTGAAGTCACGATAAACTTCCAAACTAGATGGTTTCAGTACAAAATTTAACATAATATTCTGTATACTAATAAATCCCTTGAAAATGCATATTGTCGGTACAGCAAATTGTACGCTTTGCCACTGTGAAGTAGAATCCCTGGTGTCCTGCGTGTTTTCCCACAGAATCTGGGTCTGTTTAAGTACTTGGCTGCTGACACTTGATATTTCCCTCTCGTCATTGAAGGAGATAACAAATCACCTTATTATAATAGCAAAACAAACAATATACCACGCAAGAGTGAAAGACACATTACCAAGTCTCGCGTAGCATCGATCACTAAAATAGAAGGTACAATCGCAAAATCAAGAGGAAAAATGGAAGCTTATTACAAGAAATGGAAAAAATTGTTGTGTTGGCTAGAATCCATTTATGCATTTAAATATTTAAATATCAAAATTTTAATTTCTTTTATATTGAAGATGCTCAAAAAGTGTATTCGTTAGAGAATTTGGTAGTGTAAATTCAATTACGGGTCTCATAGTTATTATGCGTGTGTGTGATGTGTGTGTATTTCTCTGTGTGCGAATAATAATAGATAAAAAATTGATTTGCAATTTGTAAAAAATTAAAATAATAATAATAAATATATTTGAAAAAAACGTATCATGGAATTTAAGGCTTAGTGCCCACGAGTTCAGAGATTCTTGTATTCGTAAATTTATTTGGATACAAAAATACTGCGCGTTCAAAAGAGCGTATACGAATCTTACACGACCGGCATCGGCGAAACATTGTCAAACAAACTCCAAAGATTGCAAAATCGGGCAGCCCGTGTCATCACAGACCTTCCATATAAAGTGCGATCTAAGGAGATATGTAGGCAATTAGGATGGTCTTCATCATTAGAAATGCAAAATCAACATAAAGCCTTCATGATGTACAAAATCGTTTATGGTAATGCGCCATCATATTTGGCTGATATCTTTTCTTCGCAACAAGGCTCACAAATATACAATCTAAGGATTTCTTCACTGAATGCTTTTAAAAAGAAAATTAAATTCATTAACTTTTGCATCAACAACGATTAAACATTATATGTAATTTCACAATAAATCTTAAGACAAGTATTAAAGTTTTAATGCCATACATGTTTCAGCAAGTCTCTTGCCATCTTCAGTAGCAAATAGCGCGAATTGGGTGTGAATTTTAAAATATAGTAAATGTAAATAACACGGAATTATTTAAACAATTAATTTTAAATTTTAAAACATGCTTTATCTGTTGATTTAGAAGGGGTTTCTAAATCAACAGATAAAGCATGTTAATTTGAAATTAATTGTTTAAATAATTCCGTGTTATTTACAGTTACCATATTTTAAAATTCACATCCATTCGCGCTATTTGTTACTGAAGATGGCAAGAGACTTGCCGAAACATGTATGGCATTAAAACTTTAGTTAACAAAATCCACTGAGGTCCTCCCAATACCCTTTTCAAGGTTTGGGCACACTATGCTAGCCTTATAATACATGTTTCTTTCTTTTCTTCGGAGGAAACAGAAGGAGAAGTTAAGTACGAGAACATACTTCTTTCAGTCTTTCCTTTGTTATTATGGTGGGTAACACTTCGCGTGGTTAAGTCGATGACGTCACAGAGAGAACCGCTGTAGCGATTTTCGTGGGCTCTCCGGTTTGTTGTTTGAGCAACGGTGAACGGATTTTTTACTGAAGTGCTTATCTGGTTGGAGAAATTTCCATTTATTCGTATTATTTAGGTCCTAATTTTGGAAATGGCAAAAGAAAAGTCGATAATAAAACACGAAATTTTCGTCGCAGTAGCACTTTAGTAAAAACTTACATCATTTTCATCTCTGAAAAATAACCGGGGGAATGAGCCAGCTTACAACAATATAACAAAATTTAAAAAGTAATTAAAAGCAGAATGATAATGAGATATATTCTAAGCTTTATTTATATAGCTTGTAATTTATGGGAACAACTGCGTTTAATGCGCTCTGTATTACACTTAAAGCCTAAAAGCTTAGTATTTTCGTGCAAAAGCCGGCCGTACTGGGGTGAAAAGGTTGCATGTGTGATTGGCTACTTACAGTAAGTCATGTTTACAATGGGTAGGTAACTGAGTTTATAGTTGAATTAAAAGGGAAAATATATAATCGTCAACACAGTGCAACACAAACTTTTCCAAAACATAAGTCATAACAGCCTTTTGAGTTTTCACAACAGTTTCCAAGGTAATCCGTAATCAATCAGTGTGATGGTTACAAAACTTTTAAATCATTTGAAACTTTCTTAACCATCATAATGACGATGCTGGATGTATTGCCTATTAATTAATTAATCTGTTTATTTATTTATTTATTTATTCATTTATTCATTTATTTATTTATTTATCTATTTATAAATTCATTTATTCATTTACATGTTTTGCCCGAAAAAGGGGCCAGACACACACACAGCGCCGAGCTCCAATTATGGGGTTCCCGTCGAAACGTTAAATTAAAATTCAAAAAGTCGTATTATTTTCCAAAATTCTATACAAATTAAAAGTACAAAGGCAAAAATAAAAAAAAATTAAATCCAATGCACAGAAGATGTTTACCGTGTCACAAGGTAACAAGTTGATTGCACCAGCAACTCCCGTTTTCTCCCTACTTCTCTTTCTAAGGCTGAATACTTCTTGCTTAAAGCGCCAAGTTGCTAGCTTTCCGATGATAGGCAGAAAAGGCTTTGACGTGATGAACTTTAGGCCAGATAAAATGGCTTCTTCCAACTTGGTACAATGAAGAAGCAGTTGCCGAATACTGTTGTTTAAGAAAAAACGCATTTTAAAATCTAGGAAATAGTTTCGTAGTAACGCTTTGGACATTTGTTATTTCTATACATATTCATTAGCAAGGCAATGATTAAACCACATGATGGTGAAGAAATAATACAAGAATTTGAATTTATAAGTCCTCTAGAATACAGAACGCAAGGAGAACTAACGTATTAAAGTCTGAGACAAGTCAAATAAGTTTAAAGCATAATTCTATATTCCTGTCAAGACTCGCTCAATAATTGGTTGCATAAAATGTACATAAAGGGTTAAAAATGTTTTTTGCTTTTTCATCCAATTAACGTTCTAAATTGTTACAATAAAGAATTATAAATTTGCTTGAATCATATTTACATCAAGACATTTAAAGTGCAACTAAACCTTTTTCTTGATTTTATTTTAATCTATTTATCATGCAATTTAAATTACTTTTGCAAAAACATTTATGTTGCTGACCAAATGATACTCTTTTGATAGTACTTTGAGGCTTTGAAAAGTTTCCTTAATATTGTTTAAAAGCGCGTCCTGAAGGGGACTGGTCTTTGCTGTGAATGACGTTCACGCCAAATTATAACTGCGTAATTTGAAACAAAAATAATTGCTCGACAACATTTTGGTTTGCTTAGTGGTCATGATCATCAGTCGTGCCTCCCTCTAGGGCCCAGGATCGATTCCTGGGCTTGGCATGTTGGCTGAGATTTGCAGTCGACCTCAATCTGACTCCGAGGGTTTTCTCCGGGTACTACGATTTCCTTACTCAACAAATTTGACTTTCACGCCAAGATTTGAGCTGTCTAGCGATTAAACATAAGCCTCTGACTAGGAAGAATGGGCAACCACTTCCTTCGCAGCTGACGCTAAATAAAGTAGCGCTTGAAAATGTACATATGGTAAATAATTTGAAACGAAAACAAGAAAAACGTTTAGATGCACTTTTTAAATTGATAATTAAAAACCATTTTTATACTCATAAAGCGATTCCGTTGGCGTCTTGTTTGGGGTGAGCAATACCGTGACTAATAACACAATCACCGGCTCAAACAAGGCTGCGGTCACACTTGGGTTTGAGTTTCATGTTACAAGACGGGTTAAAAAACACGAAAACTGGTTTACACTGGCACTGCTCTTATGAACGGCCTATATAAACACATTTTGTTGACACAGACAGCTATCTAACCCTAGTGAGACCGCAGCTTAAGCGCTTACGTGCTTTAATGTACACACCGAGCATTAAACGGACCCGGCATGTACTTTACGCTCTGTTGTTATTGCCGCCGCGTTTCAATTTATGAAACACATACTAAATTTAACATTCTGTCATTTTAGGAGGAGGCAGCGTGGCGCAGTGGTCAGAGTTGGGGCTTTGAATACGGAAGACCTGGGTTCGATTCCCCGACTCTGACCACAGAACGAATTTGTCCTCGGTGATCCCAGGGACAAATTTACCACGCTTTGTAAATTGTCAACTGGTTTGCCTCCTACCAGTTGGGATTCTTAACTGGGGAAGAGGGAGGTTTTTAATATGACATTTAAAAACCCCTTTGGATAGTTGTCATTAAGTGTGTATTTTTATTTATTTTTTTGTTTTAATTAATAAATACCTCGGAAATACCTAAACTTTCTCACAAACAGCCAGTAATAATTGGGGATGTCACTAAGTTTTTAAGAAGAAGTTCCATTAAAACCAGGAGCATGTCATTTTTTTGTTTCGCTCTGTCTTCACCAGTAACACTGAATCAGATCAACATTAACAGGTGTTACGGGTGATGGCCCTGACATTGATAAATACTGCATATATTCAGTTTTCCAAAAAAAAAACGAATAGTGTCACATCAATAATTGTAAAATACAAGGTTTTGATGAGATTGCTCAAAAATTGACGGAAATATGAACATTTCAAGTTAAATATTTCGGCAAAATTTTTTTCAGTAAAGAAAATGTATTATTTTGCATGATAACGAGGCTGGAAGGGCATTAGATACCCACCCAGTCTTGCTATTATACTAAACTCATACATTTAATTTCAAAAATAACACAAAAATCTTCGCCAACAGGGCTCGAAATTGCAACCGATACGCGCGCATGTGCGACTCAATATTTTCTTTTGTGACTAAAACTTCAACAGCGGTCGCAATTTTGCGCTTAATTGTTTTTAACTTTTTCACTGCTAGTCAGTTATCAACATTCAACTTCTCCTTACTTGACAAAAAGAAAGCAAACTACTGAAGATTAAAAGTGAAATTCTCTCAAACTTGTTCAATGAAAGCTATGGGCTAAAGTTGGGAGAACTTAGTAATTCAACTGGCAGTGAAAGGGTTAATTTTGCGACTAAAATTTTACAACCAGTCACAAAATGCGACCATACAATTTTCTTAATTTCGAGCCCTGGCCAATATGAGGACAATATCATCGAAACTTTGCATTTTTTCTATCATTGATCTGGCATACAATGTGATGATGCAATTCCTTGTTTTGAAAACCGGAAGATTTATCAATGTCACGCTTGCGTGATAACGGCCTGTTGACAGCAAATCTTTGTTTTAGAATCGCAATTAGTTTATATAAAGAATGTATACTAAAAATAATTAAATTATCATTAAACACTAAAATCTAGTAAAAAGCCAGGTATAAATTTAAATAAGTACCCAACGTCAGACAGACATGCATTCCAGCTTAGATCCACTTCCACAAGGTTCACAAGGTTTTTCGCTAGCACCACAAGCTGATTGTCAGAAAGTCGTTCGACCCCAGCGATATTCAAAGACTTAATATGATGGCAGTTGCTAGCTAAGAGACCGAATGTAATGCCTTTTGCCGAACATTGACGCAATCCCAGATAATTTAGTTTAGGACATGAACTGGCGATGGTAGACATACCAACATCTGTTAGGTCTTCACACCAGCACAAATCTAGGTTGGTTAACTAAAATGCAAAAAAAGTGTGCACAGTTTTAAAGCTATAAGAATAGAGGAAAAAAAAAACAACTAAAAAGCAGGTTTGAAAACTATTTTCAATAAAAATAAAGCAGATCTGGTTTTCAGTGTACGAAAAATGCTACGAATCTAGTGAACTTACAAAACCTATAAATTTTGCACAATTTTTTTTTACAATAATTGGCACTTTGTTAAGGATAAATGAAAGAAATAAAACCGAATAGGTATAGAATGAGAAGTCTGTACCTGATTTCCATGGGTTGTAACTATAGAATCAAGAACACGGTCTGTTACAAGGGACTCTGCCAAACTCAACGATTTTAGATCTTTGAGGCTACATAAGGACTTGAAGCCGTGGTCTGTAAAGTAACACGAACCCTTTAAGTTAAGGGTGGTCAAACTAGGACACGCAGTTGCCAAGGTAAACAGAGAGCGGTCACTGAGACGTTCACAGTCAACCTTGAGAGCATAAAAAGGAGAATAATTTTGAGTGTTACGATTTACACATTAACTGTCTGCAGGTTCCCTAAGGTTGAATGACATTATATATTGACAGATATACCAAAATCAAATTAGTCTAAATATTTTTTTTCTAACCAAGTGTACCAAAGAACCGGCGCTTATCTCCGGTTTCTATCGTGTAAAGTGGCAGTACGTCTTGGAATCCCCATGGGCAGGGATACTTGTTCACTACAGGTTAGTTTTCACAAGACGCTGATATATATTCCTACCCTCGAAAGAATAGAAAGCTAAGTGAGATTTGCCGGAAAAGATAAAACAATGTTCAATCTGGACAAAGCCGGGAACCAAAAACCTGGATCAATGGCTGTATAAAAGCTCAGAATCTTGATTTGAATAACTGCAAAACTGCAAGGAGACCGAGGAAATACATTTCGTATACTCAGCACTACACATGACAATCAAGTACACTGAAGGTTCTACTTTATACACAGAGAGCCAGGGCTATGTTTTACACCAGAGAGTCAGAGATCTATTTTATTTCATTTTATCAAACTTCGCCGTAAAAATACACTACAAAAGGCAGACTGACCACAACAGCTAACGCCAATTACTAAAGGTTCTACTTTCTACACCTGAGAGCCAGACACAAAACATGAAGGTTTACACCAGACACAAAGAACTTGAGGTTCTAATTTCTACAACGGAGAGCAATCTTGACACGCTTGCTTTACCCATTCAAGAATAGGATCTTAATAAAATGGGAAACAAGAGTTTCGATTTCTCTGTTCGGCAGTTAACATTTCCCTATATGTTTAGCGTTTCTTTAAGCTCTTTATAACACTGAAATGCAATTAGGTAGTCTTGAGAAGACACTTAAAAACACCAACTCTAAAATTGTTGGCTATCTACAGTAACTTACCAGACTTAGTTCCTGCAGTTCTGGTTCATTTTTCAGTACTTGTATGAGAGTATCATCATCAAGTTGCGACCAGCTAATAGAGAAATTCCTCAACATTTGGTTCGATTTTGAGAACAGTTTCAGACATGCTGAACCCAACGTCTTGCTGTGAAAAGAAATACAACTAATATCTAAGGAAGTGATATTCGGAAAGTAAATCTGACCAGATTTCTCTTTCATAGTTCTTTCCTGATTATCCTTTTTCTTTTCATGAATCGCTTTTTCATCCTTTAAACAAGTTGGAATATTTTCTAACTCAAACGACGTTTCAACTATGTCATTGTCTGCATTGTCTGGTGTCCGCGAAGGGTCATCACTGGCAGACTCTACCTTTGGAACATCAACTTCTGAAAAGACCTTTTGACCACATTCGCTATTACAAGCATAGTGACCTCCAACAGATTGTTCTCTATTCTTATTTTCCGATGTTTCCTGGAGATATAGTTTGGTATCGTGCATATCACTTATGTCTGTGTATCTATTGTGGATATTTAAGTGTTCATTAAGAGAAGGACCCTGTAACGAATCACAGGCCACCTCGATATCAAAATCTTTGGATTTTTCTTTACTCTTGCACGTAAAAGGAACATCCTCCTTCAGTTCAAACGAATCAAAACCTTTATTGTCATTCACGTTATAATTAATACTTACAAAAGGAACCTGTTCTGAGTATCCAAAGGTTTCTTCCCATTTCCTGTCGCTTAAACAGGTTGAAGAAAGTACATGAAATGTATCTGATTCTAAGTCAAAAGAAGGCGAAGTCCTATTTACCGAAGCAGATTGAGAATCCTCAGATTCGCATTTTAACATTTTAATACCTTTAAAATTTGAACTGCTTGAAGAAAAAACCTGGTTACCTTGCTTTAAGTCTTTATTATCAGCAAAATTGTTTACATCACCCATGTGTGTTAATAGAGAAGAATCGGCATGGCATAAGACACATTTATCTTTACTTTGAGATGAAAATTGAAAAATATCAGACGATATGATTTTATCGCTTGTTGTTTCAGTTCCGTACGAAGGCTTTTGTTTATCAGAACTGTAATTGATATTCTTGATGGCAGGGTCTACTTCTTGGAAATAATTGTGTTTAGTGTAAAGCGTACATTTCTCATCAATTATTTCTCGACTCGTGACATCAGAGGAAACAGCCTTTTCATGATTGGAGTGATCTTTAACAGGATAGTTGTCTTTCTTGTTTAATAACTGTCCAAGGTGATCAACACTAAGTTTCTCCTGTTGGTTTCTGGAGGAATTAGCAGTGGATTCAGGTTCATTTCTTCCAGATAATTTTATTTGCGTACAACTAATTCCATCATCACAGTTCCCAGTTTCATTTGTAAATGTGCTAACTTCTTGTTGTAACACCTCATATAAACCGGGACTGATCCAGGCTGAACTATAATCGTAATTCCCCTCTGTACCTAAGTCTTCCTCATGTCTAGAACAATCGTGAAGTTCGTTTAAGGCGGATGCTAAATCTTTAACAGTGTTCTGAAAAGAGCAAATGGAGTTTCCCTCTGGACTTTCCACTGAGTTTATCATTTCCAAAACTTTTGAGCACTCCTTTGCAAGATTGTCACAATTTTCTTCCTCCCGAGAAAGTGTACTTTCTGACGTTTCTAAAACTTTGGAGCACTCCTTTTCAACATTTTCACTAACTTCTTCCTCACGAGACAGTGCACCTTCTGACATTTCCAAATCTTTGAAGCACTCCTTTTCAAGATTTTCACAATTTCCTTTCTCACGAGAGAGTGTACCTTCTGACATTTCCAAAACTTTGGAGCACTCCTTTTCAACATTTTCACTAACTTCTTCCTTACGAGACAGTGTACCTTCTGACATTTCCAAAACTTTGGAACGTTTCTTTTCAAGATTTTCACAATTTTCTTTCTCACGAGACAAAGTACCTTCTGCCATTTTCATAACTTTGGAGCACTCCTTTTCAACATTTTCACTAACTTCTTCCTTACGAGACGGTGTACCTTCTGACATTTCCAAAACTTTGGAGCACTCCTTTTCAAGATTTTCACAATTTTCTTTTTCATGAGACAGGATACCTTCTGACATTTCCAAAACTTTGGAGCACTCCTTACCAAGATTTTCACAATCTTCTTCCTCTTGAGAGAGTGTACATTGTGAGCTTACTGCACCTGCAAATATTTCATATGGATTAGGACGGATGGTGCATGAGGCATGTCTCTGTTCTCTGCTAACCTCAAAAGTTCTTTAATTATTAAAGGTACCATAATGGTGGGGAGCCGGTAGAAATAGCTCTGAGACAATAAAACATAATAATTAGATTAGATTTCTAGATTTAAAAACTTCAATATTGCACAACAGTGTGGTAAAACTGTAAGAGTATCTAATACAGAAAACAAAAACATTTTTTTATGTGATAGGTTTAATGCTTACATTTCTTATCAATTACTTTTGGACTCATGACAACACAGAAAACAGCCTTAGATATAAGAAGGAGGGCAAGAGTGTTGGTTTGGAGTGAAAAGGATACTATGAGACGAACAAATCATAGATTTGGAATCCAGAAAACTTTGTTTCTAAAACGGGAGAAATCTGGTACCTAAATTTATGAGGATAAACCCGTATCAAAATAATCAATTTAAGTACATCTGAACAGTTTGCACCATAGGGGTGAACTTTCATTGTTTTACCATGATAGTATGACTCTATAGCTAGCTATCTTAACACAGTCATATTTTATTCACCTGCAGTATTTTCAGATGACTCATTTTCTAGTTCATGAGTTACCTAAAAGAAAAAAGTCCCCACATTTCAGAAACTTTATAAAAATGCTCGCCTGCTAAATAGCAATAAAAAGTTAAATAAAGTGAAGTAAAAATAACAAAATAAAATTTTTCTACGTATACAAAAAAAATTCATTTGAGTCACCATTTAACAAGCACCAAAAAAGAAAAATAAGATGAAGACTTATCTCTGTTTGGATGAAACATGTGCAAATTACTTAGAAAAAAACAGAAGTGTAAATGAAAAACGATTGGTCATTTTCTGATACCACGAAATTTTCTAAATGGATTATTATTAGTAAGAATATTAATAACACTACTGACTGGTAATGTTTGCATACGTCACATGCTTTTGCAACTACATTACTTTTTCATTGAGATCAAAATTAAGACAACCTTCGAGGGACTTGATTCTTTGACATCATCTTTCACCAACTTTGCGCAGTTTGGATCTGTAGTTTTGACAAATCTGTTCACACAATAATAGTAATATCAGTTACAAATTTATAAAATACATCAAAATGAAAAAAGATACGGCAACAAATTCTACAAAGTGATGTTTTGTAAAATGGTTAAAAAATGTATAATGGAAGTCAAGCATTTTGATTGATAGTTAAAATTACTTTCAAGTAACTCATAACCATGAAATTAACCCAATGCATGATTATTGATCATTGAAAAAATGACTGCCTCAATTGGTAAGGTTTGAACCCAAATGACCTTCCTTTAATTTCTACCTAAGTCAAAAACAAGTGTTAGTTAAACTTTGAAATGCAAATTCATCATCTTTTTTTGTCCAAACAACATAAGGTCTCGTTGACTTTAGCTGATCCTACACTAAATTAATAAATAAATTAAGATAAGAGGTCATGAAAACAATCATTATCCCGAGTCATCAACATGACATCTCATCATAAGGCAGACTTGGTCAAGAAGCAATGCAGAACTGAACACCTAAAGTCATGAATGACCCTTCATATGGCTGTTCTCAGATCATCTGACATCAGGTGTCTTTAAAATGGCTTTGATACTGTAGGAAAAATGCAATTTTTGTCACAGTGCTGTACCACTCTAAGCTGTATTAATTAAGGCCATCCATCAACAATCCATTATAATGATATGTCAATGTACTACGTACTGACTTTAACTACCCAACGTATATTCCATTAAATCACATGCCTTTCAACGGAAGAAGGATCAAGACCAGCTAAAAACAACAAAGCTATACACCCAATATTTGTCCATGCAAAACTGACTGAATGAAGACTGGGCCCACACAGTGCACTAAGGTTGCAAATAGCATGACTGGTTAGTGATCGGCAACCTGATACATCAACACTTGTAAGGCTTTTTCCTGCTTGGAAGGAATAATGGGATGCTTTGGGCTGGCAGCAACCATTTTTATCCTGATTTGTTTGGCATCCATCATTTATCATAAATACTTTGTCTGTGATATTCTTACAGCAAGATAGGT
The DNA here is from genome assembly GCA_028564885.2 of Zoanthus sanctaehelenae. Lineage (NCBI taxonomy): Eukaryota > Metazoa > Cnidaria > Anthozoa > Zoantharia > Zoanthidae > Zoanthus > Zoanthus sanctaehelenae. The sequence goes on from JAOTRI020169222.1 coordinate 18,225, forward strand.
TGATGTGCTTCAATTGACGGCAACATAGCAACACAACCTAGTGACAAGATGAAAAATTGCTAGACAAGCTACAGTAGGACATAATGACCTACTGCTGTGGATTCAAACATCATCAACGAAGCTCAATATTTCAGACAAAACGGCAAAAAACAAAGATTGTTCCATATAGCTCTTGAGTATAGGTCGGTACAGGAGATTTTATATTTTACCTTTTCTTGAAAGCATTTCCTATTTCTTTTTAATACCCTTAAAAGCAAGTCCAGGGCCCAGCTCCATTATTAAACTGGACTAGTACAATTACCCAGGGATATTTGTTCCATCTATGTCCCAGTCAATATAATATCACAATAATAAACCTAGTATGTTATTAAAATTAGGACATCAATCTCCTAAATACTTGACTTAGTGTAGGTAAAAAATATTTCATATCTTCAGCTGCAGTTATTCATAACTCAGTCCTTAACTTCTAATACCAAAAAAGGGCCACTTTGTTAATCATCAAAACACACCTAGACATACTTTTTTTCTATTTACTTTAACTTAATTCAAATTATTGACAGTAAATATTTAATGTAATCAATTGTGTAGCATGATTACAATTATAATATAATAATTATAGAAATTCCTAATTTATTTTTATTAGTAGAATTATAGTAATTTTTTAGATATGATTTGATCTCGTAGAACACTGTCCCAAGCTTAGTTGGCAGCCATACTTTTTAAAAAGGTTACCAAGGATATCAATTTGGTTACATATCATATATTTTTTTAGTAAGAAACGTATATAAAAATGTTTCTAATTTTGTATGTCTGGAATTCATCTAAAAACAAAAAAGAATGTCGACAAATTGGCAACCATTCTTACAATTTTGGTTGCCCATTATTTAATCTACTCGCCATGGTGACCAAAATGGTCGCAGTTTAGAGCGCTGTAAATAGTTTCTTCTTGTAATAATATTGTAATACTTTTGTTACACAGGGCCCAAATAAATACCAGCCTAGGCCTATGGCTGCATAGGCTGCCCTGTTTAAATGAAGCTTTACTACAACTACTAATTTTTATCAACTACATACCATAAAATCATCATGCATTTGATACAATATAAAATTAGGTTGAACTTGCTTTTGAAACCAGTTCTGTTTTGAAACTAATTCATTTACTTTTAACCAGTTCATGTTTTTCAAATTTGTTTGACTTCTCTCACACCAGTCTCCTTTGTCAATGCATATATATCTAGACAATTAGCACTGTCACTTGCAATAATTGAAGTTACTATATATATCTAAAAGTTTCAGTAGTTCAATCCCTCATTTAGTGTGTGTTAAAGTCAAATTATAAAATATTTAAGATAGTACAGTGGTTTCTATCGGCCGAGAGGTGTGTTTTCATAGGCCAATGAAGCATAAAAATGATGTATTAGCTAGTCCTCGTAAGGAGATTTTGTA